>MJUU01006206.1:0-19826 GCA_002080025.1 Modiolus philippinarum
CAAAAAAAAACTGTTAATCCCGACTGACGACGGAATCGGGCAGTTCCAAATCTCTCTTTCACTGTCAGTGACTTGGGAAAAAATGAAGTATTACTGTTGAATATTTGCATTTATATAACTTAAGAATATTTTCACCGATTTCAATAATGTAACCTTTTCATCAAGATTAACATGACTATATCTTGACTCTGTAGATCGTCTAATTGAATAAGGTAAAAAAAAAATCTTCCCTTTTTCATTATGAAGTAGAAAACAACCATTCCCGTAATACTTTTAGACCAACTATAGCTTCACTACATCCATGCGAACAGTAAAAATGAGTGTTGCACTAAAAGTATGACTTACACTAAATACAAAAATCGCTTCCAGTGCTACACCCATCAAACGTATATTCAAGTCCTGTAAATGGCAGCTTGGAATCATCATATGCTATCTTTGGACAGAATCTTCTAGGGGGAAAACACGGTAAAACGTACAAGAAAGAGTAAATTTATCAAGAAATTCGGTCGTGACTGACAATATCTGCATTTATATCCATTTGAAATCATCATTCCTGCACGAGAAAGCGAAAGCTTAAAGGACATATGTAATTGAAGTAATTTGTGGGGAAAAATCAGAAAAAAATTCTGATAACTATGTATTTTCAGCAGTTGAAGTTGAAGTTCATTCATGCATGCATATCTTGTTTATTGCACACCAACGATGCGCCATGCACCTGGCCAGCAATCATTTAATCGGGTACAGTGATCCTATAGGGTGATCTTATCAGTAGCATTTATGAAAAAGAAAGGAAATGGGGGTAAATGTCAAGGAGACAACATCCCATATCCAGGTTAAAACGACCAAAACAAAACATCTAGGGGTCACCATATAGTCTTCAACACAGTGAGAACCTATATTCAAATATTCAAATAAAATGAAATACTATGATTCAAAAAATGATTGAAAAGTGAAGTTTTATTTTCCAGTCAACTGAATCTAGTAGCGAGGACACATAGCGTGTGCACGAACTAATGGAGTTTGATCTTAAGTATGATACAAATATATAAGCGGCTATTTCCCCTATCAAATAGAATGTACAGAAAGTAAGAATCAAACCGTTAGTCTAAAACTCATCAACGCAATTCAAAAGTCGTATATGTTTGCATTGCGACTGAAAATATATCTATTTGATTGATTGATTGATTAGTTAGAGTTTAATGTCCAATGAGCAATATTTCAGCTATATCAGGACGAGAACAAGTTAATCAATTCAAAACAAATTGTAAGTAAAAGAAGAAAGAAATAAAGGTGGAAGGGACAACCGGGGCAACGACTTTTGACTGCCACTGGAAAAGGGGAGAAATGGGTAGGGGCAGGAAATTTAGCCTTCTATACGACACCCAGTGCGTCTGCTCTCTTTAGAGAAATATAGAAGGGGTCTTTATACTGCATGGAGCGTGGCGTTTCTCCACACAGTTTGGCTACAATGGTTCGCGGTCAGGCTTTCCGTATTATGACCTGACTACCCCGCAAAGACAGGGCATTCCCCTATCCACCACCTGGGGACGCACCCGGCAGCTCTGTAGCCAAAGCCCCTGAAAACCTATTCAGGTGCCGGGATTCTGGGTGTCTTTTATTTGAAAAAGATGAAGAAAAAATCCATCTTTTCCCAATTATGAAGAATAAAACAACCGTTTTCGTAATACATCGAGTCCAACTATGCGTATAGTTTCACTACAGCAATGCGTTCAGTAAAAAAGTGTTGCACTCCAACAATCCGAAAAAAGTGACCTACAGAAAAACGCTGCGTACAGCTACAAAAATCTACCGCAATGCTACGCCTTACATCGTACATTTAATTTCTGACAGCTTGGGATCATCATATGTCATCTTGTGATCCATTATTTTGTGAAAAAAAAGAAGAATTTTTTAAATTACCACGAGAAATGGTAAATTTAAAAAGAAATTCCTCTTTGACTCACAATATCTTAATTTATATCCATTTGCTCTCATCATTCCTGCACGAGAAAGCGTACGTTAAAATGAGAACACATGATAATGAAGTTATTTCAGAAAAATACATGGGAAAAAAATCTAATAAATATGTTTTTCTGCAGTTAAAGATGAAGTTCATCCATGCATATCTATCCTATAGGGTGAATACGGATATCCCTATTCTATTTGAATGGAAGAAGAGGTTCGGCCCACTATAAAAAACGGTTTAACCCACCATTTCTTTTGAAATGCCTGCACCAAGTCAGCGCCGTCGTGGTTTACCAATTTTCTAATGGTTTTTGCACATACATTGTCTTTTTGCTCTTTTAAGGGAGTACGAGTGTCAGAAATTTTGTATTTATAATAAGGTCTGTAAGTCTCGTTCAATTTTGAAACTTCCGGGTACAAGTTTTGTACCCGGATGTTGCATTTTCCACGACAATATATGACGTACCAAACAAAAAATGAAACGTCATAATCCAAAAACGTCATGTTTTGGCGGGAAACGTTTTCGAATTTCAATTTTATCGTGAAATCGCGGTGTCACATGACGAGACTTACAGACCTTATTAAAATTTTGACTTTTTGTTTTTAAGAACTTTGCTAATAGAACATGAGCAAACAATTTTGAAAATCCATATAAGAATTTTTGAGACATAAGACGTCAAAATTTTGGCGGGAAACAGTTCTCTCTAGAGTTTTCCTTCATTTTCCATTAGCTGTTTATATGCCTTAAAACATATGAAAATATAATTGGAAGTTGATAAAATTTTGCATATTGTGTATTATATTTTATGCATGTAAAATTGAGCTAGGACCAAGAAAATATGATCCATGCGCAAAAAATATTAAACCCTATTTGGTTGGATAAAACCCGAGGATATCGAATGCTTCTGAAATCTGACTCTCATACTCCCTTAAATTCGACTCTTAACAATTGTGTTTGTTAATTTTGTTGGTACAATCCTTGTACTAAACCAAATTTTATGGCACAAAATTACAAATCAAATAGAAGACATTAAAGATTTATGTCAAGTTTAAATTAAAACAAAAATATTAAACGATTAGAGAAAGCACTAATGTCTGAAATGGGAGAGGGACCCGCAGTTTTTGTAATTATATATTCTGGTCTTAAGTAAGACAGAATTAGATAATTTTGTCCCATAGTAGTTGAAAGTAAATTCATTGACCCTCCACATTAATATTAATATTGATATTAATATAAATTTTCATCCCTTCAGAATAAAATGTAGTCCCCCAGTTTACACAATAAATATTACATAATGAAATGAAAAAAAATAATATGATGATTTCCTAATGCGCTTTAGTAATGCAATGTCGAAAATCTCATTCTGTGTTATTCAGTTTAACTTAATAGTGGAAACATCAGGTGATCACCAGTAACAGTGTTTAAGATTACACATACAAAATAAAACAAAACAGGCATTGATACTTTCAAGGTCATTGCTTTTTGATTAGACGTTTGTTATTTCTTGTCAAACTGTATGAAGCTGTAAAACTTCTGTGTAGCACATATAATCTAATATAAGTTTTAGGACGCTTTTAATAAAATTCAATAAACATCTGGCACAGGCTGCATATCACTGTAAGTGCAATAATAACATAAAAACATACTAATAAACTAATAAAAAGATGTATTTAATTCAAACTTTTTTTCGATCTTATCTTTATGTTTTCAATTCAAAATAATATAATAAAATGAAAAAGAGCTGGCAATGATGTGCAACTACAACGAAAATGATCTCACACTAGGCATTAAACAAACCAACAAGCGACAGATGAAATTACAGCATTAACATTAATATTTTTATATTACATGAACATTTTTCCTTTTCACCAGCATACATTTGTATGCATAGTTTTAAAAGTTGCCATTATAATTATGCTCTGTTTTCATAAATGTCCTGTATATAATACTGTTAATTTTTTTCGGTAATGTTCGCGTTACAGATTTGCCCCCTTAATTATCGGAACACTTTTTAGATGCTATTCACAATTTGACCTTTTCATGATGACATGGGTTAGAGAAGTACCATGCATGATGAATTAGATTGATTGCTAGAAAATGACAGTAGTCAATATGCTATCAAACAAATATGAAATGCAGTAAGCAGATCATTCCTATTCTTCCACTTTACCTGATTATTCCTCCAAGAGTTCACACTGATAGTTATTTTTTATTTTTGTTCATTTTTGAGTTCTCATTTTCTTCCATTTTGCTTCGCTAATCCTTTGCCAATATTTGTAGTTTATGTGATATTAATGCACTTGTGTATTAATGGAACTGTGCAGTATCTGCAAGACACAGGGTTAATACTTGAACATGTATTGACAATTAACAGCATATATATTCATAAGATTGTTTTCACATAACTGAAAATATTCAATGTTTTCTTCTGTTCAATAAAGACAAAAAAAATAATTTCTTAAGGTGTGAACGAGTTTAAATTATTGTTGCTTTGCTTATGCCATCAGCAGTATAAAAGGGGGTTGTCAACCAAAATGAATACTATGATGTACATTTTAAAATATAAAAAAATAAATACTTACCTCACAACAATCGATCCAGTATATCACATTTAACACAGCATTTGAAAAGGTTTACAGGAAATAATCCAACACGCATCTACAGAATTCCTTTTACTAAGATAATGATGTAATCTCAAGTGCACAGGATGTAAATCAGACAGATTAACACATAGAATTCCAATTACTCATGGAAGCAAGCACTTAAATTACAAAGGAAGAGTTATGTTAAACATAGGCCCAGTTTAACGGATCAAAATATAAATTTTGACATATATTTTTGCCGACAGTTTGGTTTTTTGAGAAATAAACCTTGTCCCAACAACCCCAAAAGTATGTTCAAACAGTAGAAATTTTGCGGTAACGCTATGAAGATTGTTACTCCGAGTATTTACTACGTATCAGAAACAGCATCATCCCAGATAAGGTGTTCTAAGTATAGTCTGTTCTCTGAAACGGGCGGTGACTCAGAACACCTGACCTGGGAGGATGCAGATATTTTAAAATCCCAGCATTTTTTTAGTTGAATGAAGTGTAAATTTATCAAGAAGGAAGAGATAATTAATATACAATTGAGGTACTTAAACTCCAAATCATCTAGTGTTTTGAACACTTATTCAGATAAATTACACTGAACAGATTGGTCAAGGAAATGTACATCTTTATAGCATATTCCTGTGTAAATCTTTATTTGGTTAAACATTTTCATTTCCCAACCTTTATATTGCTTTCATTTGCATCAAGTACCTGACATTTTTTTTTATTTTAGTGAATTTGTAAAAATTTCACTTTTACAATGCTGCAAATTAAATTTGTGTTTTGCTCTATTTTTAATTGTAAGTGTCTCTTTTCGTATGCAGCAAATGTTCTTAGCACCGATCAAAAGTGTCTCTCTATATATATATTCGAACAGGTCTGGTATTATTTTTGATAATTTTGTATTCACTTGAAAATAAACTAAATAACCAAACTGTCATCTGTTTTAAAATAGAAAATTAACAGTGGAAATATCAGGTGATCAGAGTGCGTACAAAAATAAAACAAAACAGGCTTTCTACTTAATTTGCAGGTTATTTGATTTGATATGATGTTTGATGTTCCACGCCAGACTTTATGAAGCTGTAAAACTTCTGTGTAGCATATCTAATCAAAGTTTAAACCCGCTTTTGATAAAATTTAATAAACATCCGACAGAGACTGTATGTCACTATAAGTTCAATATTATCATGTACAGAACATAATTTAAACAAGAACAAGAAACAAAAAAAAAAAAAAAAAAAAAAAAAAAAAAAAACCCATATTCATTAACTAACATTAAAAAATGTGTAATAAAATCAAACTTTTATTCAGGTCTTATTGATTTGTTTTCTGAATGCAAAATAACATATATTCAAAATAATAAAAAGGGCAGGCAACCAGAATGTGTAACTATAATGAAAACCAATACCCTAATGAAATTTTAACATCATATGTCAAGTCGTGTGTCTGGTGCAATGCGCTAAGTAGTTATGCTTACCCTTCCTTGTGCCAGTTTTTGTAGCAGTTCACACTGGCAGTACTTAGTTTTGTGGAGTTTTTGTTAATATCTGTATATCTGTTTTGTGTTAAAAGTTTGTCATGTCTCAATTTGACCAAAATCTGTACTGCCGTTTATTTTTATTTTTTTTTTCATTTATTATATATATTTTTTTTTTTACTTTTGAATTTTCCTTTTTCTCCCATTTTTATTCGGCATTCATTTGCTAATATGAATATTTTATGTGTTATTGATGCAGCTTAAATTAGTGCAGTAAAGGCAAGACACGAGGTTCATACTTGTACATGTACTGCCTAGCAATAGCATATATAACGTAGAAGCGGTTATTTTCGCTTTATTTGCGATTATTCTGATATCGCGAACATTGTATACCGCTAAATATAGTCAAAATATAATTTTATACAACAGGTAATAAGAAATCGCCAATATTTTATTCCGTGAAAATGAAATCACACAATTTTGGGATAATACGCGAATTTTGCGACTTGCGAAAATAACCACTTATACGGTATTCAAAAGGAATTTACACATAAGTGAACGTAAGTCATGTTTCCTTCACAGTAATTAATCGCAACTATTTTCACAGCCATGAAATCTGCAAGCACAGGGTCAGAATGATAGTTTAAGACCCAACCTGACCACAGATAGCTATAAATTATTATAATTATTAATCGAAACCATTTTCACAGCCATGAAATCTACAAGCATAGGGTCAGAATGGTATCTGAATATATATTTAATAATTGCCGATACAATAATAATTTATGATATGTAAGCAACAAATTGTACGCAAAAATTTTAGTTTCAGACGTATTGTAGGTTCAGAAATGATAAAAATATACAACCCCTCCCCCTAAGAATTAAAAGAAAATTTGAAATATTCCTGCTCTAAATGATGAAAAGATAATGTTTAATGGGGATTCTAGTGTTTATTTCACTAAAGCTGACATGCAGAAGACCATTTCAGTAGATTCATACTTTTCAAAAGGTCTCTTTTCGACTCTGCTGCCCGATATTGTATGAAAAATTAGGATTTTCCGTTTTTCAGAATTTCTGCCGTTTTGACTTCGAGATGCAAATACTTCATGAAATTGATATGTAACTTGAACATGTTGATTATATATCGTTTCATCATATCTTAGCAATTAGAATGTATGCTTTTAAGCATTTTAGACTAACTACAGTCTCATAAATTACAAACATATTACCCCTTACCACACATATTCAACACAATTTATTTCATTTTATTCAGCCTGAAAAGCTTAAACATTGTATTAAGGTCCAATGACTGGTCATTTTCATACACCAAAATACACATAGCCTCCCATATATCACAAATAAGATCATGCGCGTGGTTCATGGGCAGTTTTTCAACTTTGAATTTTTTAAAATTCTGAAAAACTGGAAATTCCCATTTTCACAATAATCGTCCAAAATATTCAATTTTACCAATATTTTGGTGTCAAAATCACAGATAACGATATATCAAAAGCATCTTTTGCAAAAGAAGTAAAACACTGGTATGCTTTGTTCACATATATGTAAAGACATGCATATTTTGGGGATTTTTAAATTTTATTTTGTTGGGGTAGGGGTAAGATTTTCAGTATTTAGAGTCACATTGAACACTCCTTATTTTTCTAAACAGTGTTTTAAGATAACATGTGTATCGGTTAAAACAATAAATTGACATATTTGCACATAAATCCTCCAAATTTGCCACATATAACGATTTAAAAGTGAATTTTGGACAAATCTGGAATGCTAAAAATTCCCATTTTTCATCAATTTTGACAAAATATTGAGTTTAAGCTGTGGGATTAAAATACAAAATCATGATAGAATTCATGTAACTTTGTTATATGCAACGCAAAATTTCGTGTGGTAGTTATTTTTATCCCAACAGAGCCAAAAAATTGACAATTCTGTTGGGGTAGGGGTAAGATTTTTGGTATTAAGAGTCACATTAAACACTCCTTGTTTTCCTGAACAATATTTTAAGACAACTAATGTATGACTTAGAACAAGTAATTGGCATATCTGCAGATATATTCTATACGTTTGACATATATTGCGATTTAGCGGTGAACTACGGACAAATATGAAACGTTTAAAATTCCCATTTTTCATCAATTTTGGGAGAAATATTGAGTTTGATTCCAATGGCTGTTAAAATACCAAATCATACAAAATATGAACAAATTGTGCAAAGCAATTCAAGAGAAATTATATCCCACATTTTTCAACGTGAAATGGGAGCCATTTTGAAAATTTTAAACGCACGAAATATAACCTAAATGGTGGTCTAACTGTGTGCAAAGTTTGAAATCATTTCTTTTAATTCAGCCATTTCAAAATAATCCCCTGGACAAAATTCATTCGTAGGGGAAGAAGAGGAAAAGGAATAATCAGAAGAAACGTAGAATAACAACATGTCACCCTTGCTTCGTCTGAGGTGACATCATAATAAATAAAGTAATATTTCCAGGTAATAAACAATTTATACATAGCCAAATACGGAAGTTTTTAGTCGTGTTCACCTCGAAAATAATCTATTATCATACAAAAAACAATAAAATTGAGAGGGAATCACTCATTATTCAACACTACTGAGCTAAGAGTGATTTTTATTTAATCTGTTTGTAGCACTTCAGATTCATTTTTTTTTGTTAATTAAAGTTAGTTAAATATTTGTAGGACAAAGTACAGTTCAGTTTCATAAAATAGCTTTTTTGGATGATAATTATTTATTTAAATAGGTCAGGAATCCAGTTATCCTTCTTATTTGTATTTGAGGAGATTGACACGGCAGTTCCTAACTCGAAAGTCCCGTTTTGGGCCTACCAAATATAGAGGACGACCAAGACGCCGAGACCGCCGGAATCAATGGGTGCAGCGAAGTGTCAAGTCCAGTATTCTAAAAATATAATTTAGAACTTTATCGAAGTGTTTACTCACAAATTGATTCTAATGGATATATTACTTTCAGATCCGTTTGATAGAATATTCAAAAAGTTTACCTATAGGCTGCGGTTTGCCCTTACCCTTAATTGTTATTTTTTTATTGTTTTACTCACACATTACTCGTTAATAAAATTATAAATGTCGCATATTAAAGTATTCTGCACATTGCAGTCATCTGTACTTCTCAAATAATCAACACCTTTTCTAAATTAATTTTGGTCTAAGGATTTTGAAAAAAATATCAAATTTGTCTTACGTTATGAAGTTCTATCATTTTATTTAGAAATAGCTTAAAATTTTCCTTGATTTCTGATTGATATAAATAAATCAATTTACTTTGACAAACTTCTTTCCTGTCACTATTACATTTCATGATTTTATTATGCCAAATTTTCTTACTTTTGACTAGATGAGTGCCCTGTTGTTAGTGACTTCTATTTGTCTTTTGGTCGGGCAACGGATGACAGCAATCGTAAGAGCATTTTCAATTAAATTTTAAGTTTGTTGACGATCCCGTATATGGGTGTTGGAACATGGATGTGGCATTGCCTGATATCTACCAATGAATTCCGCTCGAATCGGTTCTAGAAGCCGACTTGAACTTACTGTGAGATATGAGCATAGCTCATTGATGAAGGCCTCATAGTTACTTCAAGATGAAGAACAACAATAAAAGCGTTGTTCCATTGCTTGGTTTAGTCATGTATTTGTAGAGACTGCCTCATGTGCATTTACTCCATATCCTTTCATTGTTAATGTTAGCAGTCGATCCATCAACAATTCTGGTTTTTATTGAGTGAACCGTAAACTTCAACCACTAGGGCGAGGATTAACAATGTAAAAACCTGTTCGGTGGTTTATATTAGAAAGGTAAATCAGTAACTTCAGTATTTAGTTATTTATTACTTTCAGGAGATTCAATATTTAAAGATGTTTTTAAAAGAAGTTCCCCGTTGGATGGATCTTTGTTTTCTTCCAAAAGTTTGTTTACAACTATTGCCCAGAGCATAACACCATCATACAGATATGCTGAATAAGGGTCCTTAAAATTAAGATCTTTGTTCAAATTATATTTCTGGGATACTTGATTGCTTCCATATTCATGCACAAATGTGCACGATCACCATTGTTCAAATACTTGGATTATTCTTGGGGACCGACCATTTAACTTGAAGGGGGGATATGGTTTTTTTTTCTGGACAGTTTATTTATTTTTTTAACTAGTGCAAACAAAATATTTTTTTTGAAAATATTTTTTTTGGGCAGAAAGCCCCATCCAGAATATTTTTTTCATCACTTCTGCAGCCAAGAAAGTAATGAGAATTTCATTAAAGTGTTGTGCATAAGTCAGTTTTAATGAAAGGTTGACAATAAACGAGCAAAAATAATAAGAGATAAAAAAATCAAAAATTTGGCTGGAAATGTTCATTTTCTGGGTTTTTCATAAGCTTTGTTTAGAAATATGCAAGTCTCTAAAATCGAGTGAAGGAGTAATGTTAATTTCTTGAAATTGTATCCAAAATTCATTTAAGGTATATGCTTTTAGAATATTACATGAAAAATGTGTGTTCAAGGCCTAATATTTTACATGTAATGGAAGAAACAGAGAATTCCGCGTATCTCATCAAATGTCAGAAATAAAGTATTTGTTATCAGTCGATAAAACGTAAAGTGCTGAATATATTCAAAGTATTTCATTTAAAAGTCAGTTAAAAATGGCATCATAACATTTGATGATGTGGTAAGTCTAAAATAATTCAATTTTGTATGCTTATAAACATTGAAAATTATATTGAATCAGTGATTTCCTGAAATCATTTCATCCATTTTTCAGTCATGAAACGGAAAACTAAGGTAGACAGAATCTCAGTATACACAATACACTGAATTTGTAAAATCAGTATTTTGTAAAGATTTTACAAAATCCCTGACAGTTTCAAAAATCACTAAAACGGTCAGTCGCTTTACAAAAAAACCTGCTTACTTCAGTGATTTTGAATGATGGATGAAATGGCCGATGCATCTGCTGGTGGACTTGTAGTCCCAGAGGGTATTCAACAATCAAGTAATTAGTAGAAAGTGCTAACCCCAAAATCAATTTACTTGGAAACTTGTAAAATCTCAATTTTAGAAAATACTGCTTAAAACTGAGAAGCATGTCCCTTGTGCACTAACCTGTCCTTAGCCTAGTTTGGTTTTTCATTTAGACAATTTAATGGTCTTCGAAATGTTTTGGTTTGATGACACACAGATTATCAAATTGACCATATGCAGAAACTAAATTTACTTTAACTTCGGTATTTTGTAATCATACATTGAGAATTGGTTTACCACAAATCTCCGTTTTTAATACAACCGTTTTTTAGCTATATTAGTTTTGTAAATGAATCAAGTTCTGTAATCTGTCATAGTTCGCAAATCAGAAAGCTTAGTTTTTGTAACTGAGTCCATGTTTTAATTTATGAACTCGCTTCTGTAGGAGATAGCAAATTCCAATAAGATTTGGGATCCAATGCACCAATCAATTTCTAGAATCTTTTGTCTATATCCTTTTTCACGGGCGTAGCTATAATCTGAAAGATTGTGTTTAGAAAAAAATTAAATAACAAGCCATAAAATTTCAAAAAATAGTGAGAATTCATTTCTACTAACATTCTAAACACATTATTTTCTGGATTAAAACGGCTAAGAAATCTTATATTTTTCTTTTGCTTGCATGGCGTGAAATACAGGTCAATGTGGTTGTCTCATTGAAAGCCAATCATAAACAACAGTGAAAAAAATACTTTGTCTTTCAATTATGGCATACTTATATGGATTGAGTATGTATAGGCCATCTCGATATCTCCCCGTAGGTCCCAATACTAATTTCGTTTTTAAAACGGTGCATTTATTATATCCGTAAATGAAAAGATATAAATTTTGTAACTCTAATTTACTGTAGAGCTCACATCAGTAGAAAATATCAACGTTTTTAGAAAGGCCTATAACACAGACACATACAAAAAAAATAAAATAACGAAGAATTACCAATAGCAATACTTGCATGAATCGAGGATTCAAAAGCTTTCCTGGTTCCTTCGTCATTTTGGTCGTTCTTTCTCCACAAAGAGCCAGAAAATACATTTTCAGTCAGATCTTTCCAAGTAAACAACTGAAAAATAATCAACTGACATGCTTATTAAGCCGAGTAAATATGAAAACAGATTAAGTAGTCCCAAAGTCACGTAAAACATGTTTAAGTTTGTCCTTGTAATAAAAGATAGGGTTTAAAAAGTTCAAATAATAAAATTTGCTTATGTATTGTCATTTAAATTGTTGGTTTTTAATTTCTACTTCGTTTTAAGCTAAGTTCACCCGACCCAAATGGTCAGCGTGAGCTATTGCCATCCCTTGGTGTCCGTCCGTTAAACTTTTTCCCATTTTCATCTTCTCCCCTAAAACCAACAAAGCAAATTCACCCAAACTTTACACGAATGATGTGAAGAAGGTCCTGTACAATGATTGCTCATTTCAAATCGATCCGGCAAATAACATGGCCGCCAGCGCGGAACTTAGGTTTATCATTGGACCCTTTGTGAAAATTAACATTTGCATCTTCTCCTCTGAAACCATTCAAAAAAACTTTACAAAGATTGCTCATTTTTTTCCGATTCGACGAAAAAACATAGCCGCCAGCATGGATCTTACGTTAAATGGCCCTTGTAGGAAAAATTACATTTTGATCTCCTCTAAAACCACTTCAGCAAATTAGACAAAGCTTAAGGGAATGATGTATGGAAGGTTTTTTTTAACAAAGATTGTTCTTTTTGTTCCGATCCGACAAAACAAAATGGCCGTTAGCGCAGAACTTAGGTTTAACATTGGACTCTTTTAGAAAAAAACACATTTTCATCTTCTCTTAAACCACTGAGCAAATTCAACCAAACTTAACAGGAATAATGTACTGAAGGTCCTTTACAAAGTTTGCTCTATTTGTTCCGAATTAACATATAAAAAAACAATACAAAAAAATAATAAAAACAACAACAAAAAACAAAACAAAACTAGAGGCTCAGAGACTGAGCCTGTATCGCTCACCTTACAAAATGCTGAACAATAGGGTTTTCGATGTTCTGCATGGTGGTTATGTTTTTTGTCGGATTGAAATGAAATGAGCAATCTTTGTAAAGGACTTTCCATATGTCATTCCTGTGAAGTTTGGTTGAATTTCCTTCGGTGGTTTCAGAGGAGTTGACGCTTTTCCCATAGGGTCCAATGTTAAATATAAGTTCTGTACTTGGGGCTATGTTGTTTGTCAAGTTGGAACAAAATGAGCAACCTTTGTAAAGGACCTTCTGTACATCATTGCTGTATAGTGTAGTTGAATTTGCTTCAGTGGTTTATAGGAGTTGATGAAAATGAGGTTTTCCCCAAAGGGTCCAATGTTAAATATAAGTTCCGCGCTGGCGGCCATGTTTATGACGGATCAGAATGAAATGAGCAATCTATGTAAATTACCTTCCATATGTCATTCCTGTAAAGTTTGGTTGAATTTGCTTCAGTGGTTTCAGAGGAGTTGACAAAAATGATGTTTTCCCATAGAATCAATCTTTGTAAAGGACCTTCCATACATAATTCCTGTAAAGTATGGTTGAATTTGCCTTTAGTTAGTGGTTTCAGAGGAGAAGATGAAAATGTGATTTTCCCATAGGGTCAAATGTTAAACTACGTTTTGTGCTGGCGGCCATGTTTTTTATCGGATCGATACAAAATGAGCTTTCTTTGGAAAGGACCTTAAGAACATCATTACTGTAAAGTTTGGTTGAATTTGCTTCAGTGGTTCCATGTTTGTATGGGTATTTAATTAGAAAAAAATGAAATGAGCAATCTTTGTAAAGGAAAGAATTTACAATCTTTGTAAATTTTTTTCGGTTTGTTGTAGAAATATATGCCATTTGTTTACACATATTTCAAATTATACCCAAAGCATTGTATTTGACATGGTTCTTAAATGATTTAATTTGCCTAACATTTATCTCTTCAGCAAATATTGGACAGAGGAAACGGTTTGTGGTGGTTAGCAAATCATCATCTTTTCGTACCATTTCCAAACCTTCCGAAAGTGCAGTTTTTACAAAATTTTATAATGGTAATGATATATATGATAAATATAGATGTTTAGGCGCGTTATAAAATTTAACATCCACGAACGATTTCAGAAGGTGTAAAGTTATTGATTTAGACGTGGGTGCAAAGAAGCAAATATTACTAGATACAGAAAGAGTTTGTAAAACTTTAACTTTCACAATGCTTTAGCAACCCTCTCAAATGTAGAGAGATATGTGTGTTTGCAATTTCTTTAATGGGGCAGTAGTAATGGTGCTAAAAGACAAAATTTGTATACCATTGCAAATTGAAATATTTGCATATCTTTGCTATGCTATCCATTTATATATGGATTATACTTGTATATGTGTGATCAAATGGTTTCTACATATATTGTAATTTATTCCTTTATTATACAAACATAATTGTACAAAATAGCCTTCCTCGTCTATTGTCATCGAAAAACCGCGATTCACCGCGAGCCGTTGGTCCGAAACAAATGACAACCGGTCGTATGTACTTAAAAGGGAAACGGACACCCCGTTTCCATACAATTAAAAGACTTCGGATCGAACATAATTTACGATCTCTGTACTGTCCTGATTCATTAGTAGGAAATTGCCGTGTTTTCAGTCAAAATTGGAGGAGAAAAAAAGCGACATGCAAATATCACGTTACTGCGAAACGCAATACTTTCATAAACTGAAGTGTTTGTCGTCCATAGCTTGGAAAATGGGAACATTTTACGAAGCGATCACTTTAGAAAATGAAATTTCTTAAAGGTAAATCCAGCCAAAACAGTATCAACTACAAAACATGTCTGCATAATAAGTCGAAATAGTAACCGGTTTTCTTATTAAACATTTTAATTCGACATCTGACAGACTGTTACCGATATCCTTATCAAATATCTGAAAGACTGTATTCAGTTTATATACACACTCCACTACGAAAATCCGTTCTTATAAATTTGTGTATATACTTAGTGTAATATTAACCCTCATTGTAATCCTTTTTTCTTGGGACCGTCTCATCAAAGCGAATGTCCGTTACGAAATGGCAAAAGTTACAAAAAATGATGCCCAGCTGCATACATACAAGCAGCCAATGAACGAGGCTGAGGAGTGGCTTACCGACTGGAAAGAATTTTTAGGAACACATAGAGTTTAACTGCATGAAAGCTAAAAAAATTAATGAGTACAAAATATGTGATAAGATCATGATACTTGTATGATAATTGAATTAGTACATTGCGTGAGAATAATTAGTACAAAGAGCAAAAAAAGAGAAACATGTGTGTACAATGACTGCCACTTTCCCATGATGTGAAAAGGAACACTGAAAAATTACAAATAATAATAACAAAAAAAAAANAAAAAAAACGGGCTGCCAAAATAAATCGGTCGTTATGAGGTAATGAAATTTTGAACAGGTGTATATTCCATGTTTTTGAAATACTCGTTGATAATAATCAGATAATATATCGGCAAACGAACACCGAAGCAAGAACGAGGGAAAGGGGAATTCTAAAATCATAAATCCTAAATAATGACAATTCACACTCAGCATGAATTAAGACAGTATGACAAAGACCAAACAAATAAACCAAGAACGCCACATAACTAAAGCACTAGCAGTATGAACCCTACAAAAACTGAGGTATCATCAGGTGCTCCGGAAGGGTTACCATGATCTGTTCCACGCGTGGCACCCGTCACACTGCCAGTGAAAAGTCCGATTTTGTAACAGTCAGTGTTTGTCAGTCCGGTAATAAACTTTGAATCTACCCAAGGTTATCTTTTCTCATTTGTGATATAGAAACACTGTAACTGTCTGTTCAATCGTGCCGGAGATGTGCTTGAATATTACTGCTCAAAAACGGGAAGTTCACTACTGGAAAGTCATTAAGACGTAATATGAATAATAAACAGATATAGGCCATGGGCTTAAATCACTTTCCGTGCACCCCCCCACTTCCCATCTAGACCGGTTTTTTCAGTCCTCCTATATCCCCTCTTCAAAATGAAACATGTTAACACGAACATAACCTGCATAGACAGTATAGGGCCACTTTTATAGTACACCGCGAAAAATTCTTGTATTTTCGTTTTAACCTAAGTTTCATCTTTTAAGCTCCATAATTCATTAATGATATGTAATATGTAGTGAAATTTGGTACCAAATTAAAGCTAATTTAATATCCTTTACAATGAACTCAAGTTTGGGCACTTTACGCCATTTTTATGATCTGGGGATACAAAAAATGTACCCCTCCCCCTGAAAAAAAATAAGAAATTTTAGATTTTTTCACAGTTTCGACTTTCTCACTTTATGGTCGTAAAAATCTGAATATATATTTAATAATTGCCGATGTAATAATGATTTATGATATGTTAGCAACAAGTCGTGTGCAAATATGTTAGTTTCAGATGTCTTATAGGTTCAGAAATGTCAAAATTAGCACCCTCCCCCTAAAAAATTAAGGGAAAATATGAAATATGTAGGCTCTAAATGATTAAAGAATGTTTTATTGGAATTCTATTGTGTATTTCACTAAAGCTGACATGCAGAAGAGCATGTAAGTAGATTTAAACTTTTTAAGGGGTCTCTTTTTGATTCTTCTGCTCGAAATTGTATGCAAAATGGGAATTTTCCGTTTTTCAGAATTTCTACTGTTTTGACTTTGAAATGCAAATACTTCATGAAATTGATATATAACTTTAAATAACTAAATACCGAAGTTACTGTGAATATGATGATTAGATATCCTTTCATTATATCTAAGGCATAAGAAAATATGTTTTTAAGCATTTTTAGAATAACTACAGTCTCATAAATTACAAACATATAACCCCTTACCACAAATATTCAACACAATTTATTTCATTTTATTTAGCTTGAAAAGCTTAACATTGTATAAAGGTCCAATCACATATCATTTCAAACACAAAAATACAAAGAGACTCCCATATATCACAAATAAGATCATGTTTATGGTTTATGGGCAGTTATACAACAATTAAACTTTGAATTTTGTAAAATTCCGAAAAGCTGAAAAATCCCATATTTCGCGAAAAGCGACCACAATATACAATTTTACCCATATTTTGGCGTTTAAATTGCATATTGCGAAATATAAAATGCATTATTTTAAAAGAAAGTAAAACATTAGTATGTTTTGTTGATATAAATGTAGACATACACATTCTGGGGATTTTTAAGCATCATTTTCCTGGGGTAGGGGTAAAATTTTCGGTATTTACAGTCACATTGAACACTCCTTGATCTTTTAAACATTGTTTTTATATAGCTTATATATCGGTTAGAACAATGAATTGGCATATCTGCATATAAATCCTCCAGATTTGCTACATATAACTATTTAAAAGTAAATTCTGGACAAATCTGAAATGCTGAAAATTCCCCTTTTTCATCAGTTCTGTACAAAATATTGAGTTTAAGCTGACAAGTGGGACTTAAAATGAAAAAAAACTGGATAGAAATGTTCTAAGCGATACATTAGTTGTCTTAAAACACTGTTTAGAAAAACAAGGAGTGTTTAATGTGACTCTAAATACCGAAAAACCTACCCCTATCCCAACAAATTTTCACTATGATAGTCATTTTTTACTATATTCGCATAAAAATAACCAAAACACACAAAATCTGCATTGAATATAACAATGTTGCATAGGTGCAGATGAATCCTCCAGATTTGACATATATTACGATTTAACAGTGAACTTCGGAGAAATCTGAAAAGTTGAAAATTCCCATTTTTCATCCGTATGGGCCAAATATTGAGTTTAAGTCAAGAAATGGCCGTAAAAATACCAAATCATGATGTAATTCATGCAACATTGTCATATATAACACACATTTTGCGTGTTGTAGTTTTTTTATGCGAACTTAGACAAAAAATTGACAATTTTAGGGAGAATTTGTTGGGGTAGGGGTAAGATTCTCTGTATTCAGAGTCACATTAAACACCCCTTGATATTGTAAACACTGTTTTAAGACAACTCATGTATAGGTAAGAACAAATGATTGGCATATCTGCAGATATATCATCCAGATTTGCCATATATAACGGGTTGACAGTGAACTTTACCCAAATCTGAAATATTGAAAAATCCCATTTTTCAACAATTTCGGGCACAATGTTAAGTTTTAATCAACAAATGGCTATTAAATTACCACATCAGGATGTTATTTATGCAACATTGTCATATTCAACACACATTTAGCGTGTTTGAGTTAATTTGTTGCGAACATAGACAAAAAATTGACAATTTTAAGGAAAATATGTTGGGGTAGGGGTAAGATTTTCGGTATTTTGAGTCACATCAAACACTTTTTGTTTTCTTAACAATGTTTTCAGACAACTAATGTATCGCTCAGAACAATTATTTGGCATATCTGCAGATATATCATCCAGGTTTGCCATATATAACGGGTTAACGGTGAATTTTTGCCAAATCTGAAATGTTGAAAAATCCCATTTTTCATCAATTTCGGGCACAATATTAAGTTTAAGTCAACAAAGGCTATTAAATTACCAATTCGTGATGTAATTCATGCAACATTGTCATATTCAACACACATTTTGCGTGTTTGAGTTAATTTGTTGCGAACATAGACAAAAAATTGACAATTTTAAGGAAAATTTGTTTGGGTAGGGGTAAGATTTTCGGTATTTTGAGTCACATCAAACACTTCTTGTTTTTCTTAACAATGTTTTCAGACAACTAATGTATCGCTTAGAACAATTAATTGGCATATCCTCCAGATTTGGCATATATAACGATTTAACAGTGAAGTTTGGGCAAATCTGAAATGTTGAAAATTCCCATTTTTCATCAATTTAAGGCAAAATACGGAGGTAAATTTAACAAATGGCTGTTAAAATACGAAATCATAGTATACTTTATGAAACATTGTCATATACAACACACATTTTGCGTGTTCTGGTTAATTTTATGCTTACATAGACAAAAAATTGACAATTTTACAATAAATTTGTTGGGGTAGGGGTAAGTTTTATTGATGTATGATGTTTATGTACATCAGAATGGCCATTATTTGTAATAGTTGTAAAGTCCATATAATAAGCTTTCATTTGATACCTACTTTAAATGCTATTTGTTTACTAAAAAGTAATATTGGGTAAAAGAATGCAAGAACTTAGTCAAAATCGGAAATATTCAAAGATCCATTTATTTGGTCTATTTGAAAATAAAACTTTGGTCATTAAGAATATGTGAACAGTATGTTAACATGTTTTATATTCAAGAAAATAGATTGAAAAACTAAAAACAATGTTCAGAATTGGGAATCGAGATGCACTTCAGGTTCTTTAGACCATCAAACTTATGCAGTTTCAATGAAAATATCTAAATTTTCCTGAATATTTCATAGGGGTAGGGGTACGTTTAATGGCGCTATGGAAGAACTTTTGGCATAGGAATTGTAAACATTTGGGTTCTTTGTAAAGCTTATACAATAAGAAATAATTTGATGCATTGTTTCTATAACTAGGAAGCATTTGGTCAACATTTTGAAGCAACTGAAAGAAAAACTTGAACAAAAAACGAAATTTTCCGAAATTTCGGTAGGTGAGTCTAAAAATTGGCCCTATTCCAACAGTGCGTGCAGGTTATGCTCGTGTTAACATGTTTTATTTTGAAGAGGGGATGTATGCGGACTTAAAAAA
>MJUU01006209.1:0-11332 GCA_002080025.1 Modiolus philippinarum
CATATTTGAACATTTCTACTAGTATTTAGTGTTCACATCAGTGTGTTCTCATATGTTGTATCAGTTAATGTTCATATTTTAACATTAATGCTTGTATTTATGTTCATATTTCATTTTGCATGTTGTGTTTTGATATTCAAGTTCTCATTAATGTGGTTAATCTATAATGTTTTGTATCATATGATCTTGAGTTTTGTCTTTTGTTTTTGTGTAAATATTCATATCAATGACTGTATGTTGTCATGATGTTTGTCAATTCATTTGAGATTTCAAGTTATGTTTCAGTTTTATCATTAAAGTTCATATGAATGTCGTTTAATTTTGATATTTCAATGTTTCTGATTATATTTTTGTTCATATCAGTGTTAATATTCATATGTTTTGTATCACTTTATAGTCATACTTAACGTTAGGTGTATGATTTGGTATTAATATTCGTATAAATGTTCATATGTTTACATATCTTGCGTCAGTTTATGTTGATGTTTCAATGTTTCTGTTCGTATTTGGTGTTCAAATTCATATCTTGTATCATTTCATGTTCATGTTTTAACATTAATGCTTGTATTTTTGTTCATATCTCATGTTACATGTTGCGTTTCGATATTCAAGTTCTCATGAATGTGGTTAATCTATAATGTTTTGTATCATATGATCTTGATATTTTAAGTTTCGTCTTTTGTTTTTCATATCAATGACTATATGTTGTTATAATGTTTGTCAATTCATTGGAGATTTCAAGTTATGTTTCAGTTTTATCATTAAAGTTCATATGAATGTCGTTTAATTTTGATATTTCAATGTTTCTGATTATAGTTTTGTTCATATCAGTGTTAATGTTCATATGTTTACATGTTTTTTTATAGTCATACTTAACGTTAGGTGTATGATTTGGTGTTAATATTCGTATCAATATTCATATGTTTACATATCTTGCGTCGTTTAATGTTCATAGTTCAATGTTTCTATTCGTATTTGGTGTTCACATTCATATGTTGTATCAGTTCATCATGATCTTTTAAAATCGATGCTTGTATTTGTTGTTCATATCGTTTCAATATCAATTTGTGTTCATAGTTTGTGTCGTTTCATGTCGATAAATAAACGTTTCTGTTTATATTTGTTGTTTATATTAGTATGTTGTATCATTTCATGTTGATCTTTTATCATTGATACTTTTATATTTAGTTCATTTTGTCTCCAGTGCCAATTTGTTTTCATATGTTGTGTCACTTCATGTTGATGTTCAATCTTTTTTATTTGTATTTGTTGTCTTATCATTGTGTTTTGCTATTTTAAGTTGATCTTTTAACATCGATCCTTGTATTTGTTGTTCATATTGTTTCAATATCAATTTGTGTTCATAGTATCACTTGATATTTCGTCTTCTACTTGGTATCATTTATAACTTAAATATGGTTATATATTATGTGTTCATAGTTATGGATAACTTTATGTTCATATCAATGTCATTGATGTTTTGTGTCAGTTCATAGTCATGGACGTTTCATTATGTGTTTTCAATGAATTATAATATCCATCAGTATGGTTAGGGTAACAGATCTGATAAAGGTAAGGGTTATACATAAGGGCTAGGTTACTGTTATATACATTAAGGTTATGGTTACTGTTATATACATAAGGGTTAGAGTTATATACATAGGTTAGAGTTATACATAAGGGTTATGGTTATACACATTAGGGTAAGAATTACTGTTATCTACATAGAGTTCTATACCAAAGGGTTGGGATTACCGTTATATACATAAAAATTTGGGTTATTGTTATATACATAAGGGTTACGGTTACTGTTATATGTATTAGGGTTATTGTTATATACATAAGGGTTACGGTTACTGTTATATGTATTAGGGTTAGGGGTTGTATACATAAGGGTTACTGTTATATGCATTAAGGTTAGGGTTATATGCATAAGGGTTATGGTTATAAACGATAGGTTAAGAATTACTGTTATATACACAAGGGTTAGGGTTATCTACATAAAGGTTAGGGTAGTGTTATATGTATAAGGGTTAGGGTTATATACATAAGGGTTACTGGTTAGGGTTACTTTTGTTAGGGTAAAACTATTGGGGATGATACCATTATTAACGTTAGTGTTTGTTTGAAAGCTTTAGGTTCGGTTATCATATTAATGAATAAAATGATTTTCAAATTTAAGATAGGTATAATATTAAATCTTTTGGGTTCGGATTTCATATATATTAATGATTAGTGATAAGTTATAATCATCGATGTTCAGGTTAGGATTTTTATTAAGTTAAGTAAGGTTTAAGCAGTTCAGGTTGGAAAAAAAATAAATCATAAAATTGTTGGGATATCTAATAATAAGCCAAAATATAAATAAATAAATGAATAAAATAATCATGAAAAAATCAATAGAAGAAAAAAAATAATAAAAAATAATAAAAAATGATAAATAAAATAAATAATTATAAATATTGGTATAATAATAATAGTTAATAAATAAAACTAAATTAAAATAATAAACAATAAATTAAAAATGAAATAAAAAATAAATTGATAATAACAGTAATAAAATAATAGTTAATAAAATAAATATAATATTAATTACTTAAGAATATAGATAAATTGACTAACAGATAGTGAAAAAACATAAAAATAAAAAAATAAACAATGAATTAAAAATGAAAATAAAAAAATCAAATAAATAAAATTAATGAATATAATAAATATTAGTAATAATAATAATAATAATAATAGTAGTAAATAAAAAAATAAACATAAATAATAAACAATAAATTAAAAACAAATAAAAACATTATAAAGGTAATAATAAAAATAATTAATAAAACAAATAAAAAAAATCAGAATATAAATATATTAAATAATAGAGAGTGGAAATAATGATTGAATAATAATAAAAGTAATAAAATAATATTATAGATAAATGTAACATCAATGAAAGATAATAAAAAATAATTGAATAATAAATAAAAATTAAATAATAAAAACAGAAATGAAATAATATAATAAATAAATATTTGAAAAAAAGTAAAAAAAAATAGATAAATAAAATATATAAACATGATACATATAGTTGATGATATTAAATAAATATATAATAAAAATAGTTATAAAGTTAATAAAAAAAACGAATGAAATAAATTAAAAATGATAAATATTAAGTAAATAAAAATAATAGTAATAGATAAAATAAATATAAATAATAGTAATAGATAAAATAAATAATTAAAAATAAATTAAATAAAGAAAATTAAACCAATAATTGAATAGAAAATAATAAAAGAAATAAAATGATATTATGAATAAATATAATATTAATGAAAAATAATTAAAAAAATACAAATGTATAATGAAAAAGAATAGATTATAGAATAATAAAATAATAAATAAAAAATAAATAAATAAAAATAAAAGTTGTCATAGCAACTTAGGTTAGGGTTAGAAGTTGGGTAAAGGGGGGACAACACGAGAATATTAGAATAATATTCGAAAATAAATAATGAATGAATATAGAGTTGTCATAGGAAAGTAAGTGAGAACCGAACCGTCAATCCAAAAGCGAACAATCCAAGGACAATGGCAATACCAGAACTTAGGTTAGGGTTGAACAAAAGGGAGATAACTCCAATGAAATATAAAAAAAGAACTAAATATTAAAAGTAACTATGTAGGTATAGAAAAAAAAAACTGCAAAATGGTTATGGTTACAGTTACATACATAAGGTTTAGGGTTATATACATAAGGGTTAGGGTTATACACATAAGGGTTAGGGTTATAGTTGTACACATTAGCGTTAGGGCAACTGTTATATACATTAGGGTTAGGGTTATATACATTATGGTTAAGGTTGGGTGGGTTAGGGTAAATCATGGTATATCTGAACATATACACATTACATAACAAAAAAAAAAAGACCAGTGGACATGGACAGAAGAAGGACGAGACCAGAGTAGAAGGCGAGACCCATCAAAGTATCCTGGATACAGGTAGGGCGAGACCAGTAGGCAAAACCAGTGACAATACACAAGACAAGATCAGGCCAATGACACACTTAGCACCTCGTCAATAACGATTGCAGCGCCCTTTATAAGGGGTCAAAGGTCCAATAACGATTGCAGCGCCCTCTATATTAGCACAAAAATTCCCTCCTGAACTAATTTGCATATTTTACGAAAAATTGAGGGAAAATGAAAATATTTTACAAAGAATGCACTATAGGGCTCCTCGCCAAAAGTGTTCTGAGGTAACGTCCTGTACTACTCAGGTTTCCAAAATACTTTTAACTTTTTCCGTTTAATTCTAGGAATTGCACCCTGATCATTGATGTATCTTATTTTGCTGAAGGTGACAGTCTATTGCTCAGAAATAGTTTCCAAAAACAAACCTTTGAAATATATCTCGGCAAACGGGCTTTTAAATTACAAAAAGGTAACTAAAAATCGTTTGCTTTGCGCAACTGTCCACTTTTTATTTGCGCAAATGTCCTTCGCCCGAAAAATAACAATAAAAGCGTTGTTCTTTGCTTGTTTTTAACCATGCATTTGTAGAGAATTTGTCTCATGTGCATTTAAACATGCGTCAATTTCCACTGGTCATTTAGAGTTGTTTCTCTTTGTATAATGGTCTTTCAATTACGCCGTTAAGATTTGTAACGTCGGTTAAGTCTTGAGACCGGATCGTGAGGGATTTGGTGACACCAACGTGAGGGATTAAATAGACAATTATTTTGAAAAAAAATGTGTTTTTTTTAAGTATTACTGGAAAAAAGAAATGTGTCTGTCAAAATGATTATTATCAGACTATTGCTTAGGAAAAAAACATTTAAAAGGTACAACATGCGGCTCAGAATTACAAAAGGCGAAGTGGAACCCTACTGACTTTTTTGAAGATTCGTACCACATTTTTTGCTCTTTTTAGAAAAATATCTTTGCTCAGTGTTGAAATTTCTGCTACAACGTATATTCTTTATATAATAAATGCTTACTAATGCACTGGGTAAACGATAAATACACAAAATATGATTGTGTGAATTTTCATCCAAAAATGATCGTGAGGGATGGGTTGACGAAATTTATGATCCCAAAGGATTAAGCTTAACCATTATTGTTAGACGAGAAATGTGGTTTTTCTCTCCTATTGATTTTTGTATATGTGCGTGTCTTTATTTTTCTTTACTGTACCGTGCTCATCTTATGTCTTTGTTTCTTTGTTTTTCCAATGTAGCCTTTGTCCTTGGATCGTTCGTTTAAGACTGATGGTTCGGTTCTTAATTTCTATATTCAGCAATATCACGATGATATTAAAAAGCACTTTAAACAATCATAAAATGCTAATTTTAAGTATTTTCAAAAATGAAGTAGTGTTTATTATTGATTATTCTTGGTGCAGCGGGAAGCATATGAATATGTATATTCACTATTGAATCAAATTGTCGGAATACTTAATTGGTATCGTTTTCGTCTATGGTCTCAAAAAAGAAAAAGATTTAAACTTAATGTTTCCATTTCTTCAAATGAATAACTAAATACTGCAGTTACTGTGAATTGAATTTCTGCAAATGCGCATTTCCATAACTTATGTCTCTTCGGTGCAGATAAAATCTAAAGGTTTGGAAGACCAGAACTCAAAGATGTTTAAAAACTGATAGAGAACAAATAACCAATAGGATCTAAATGTAAAGCCAAAATTAGCTAAGGACAGAGCTTTGAAATGAGGGAGATACTCCTTAGTTTTAAACAAAATTTACAAAAATTTAGATATTGTAAGGTTCCAAATATAATCGGCTTTCGGATCAGCACCGAAGTACTGACTACTGGGCTGGTGAATACCCTCGGGGACTAACAGTCCACCAGCAATGGCATCGACCCAGATCGTGAGGGATTTGGTGACATCATCGTGAGGGATTAAATAGACAATTATTTTGAAAATACTTTTTTTTAAAGTAGAGAACTTAGTGGGAAAAAGAAATGTGTCTGTCAAAGTAAGTGAGAACCGAACCGTCAATTAAAAAGCGAACAATCCAAGGACAATGGCAACACCAGAAACAAAAAAGGGAAAAAACAGAGACACAACATGGGTACGGCACAGAAAAGAAAAATGAAGGCACACACACACACACAAAGATGAACAACACGGACACAATAAAAAACCATGGGTGAGATCAGGTGTACCGGTAGAGTTAGCATCTCCTGCTTCTTATAAGACACCCGCCGTGTTGAACATGTCAAATCCGGTAGAGGAAACTAAAGGGAAAGATCTGTTGTCATCTGGGAAACAGATATCCCATAGCGGTCCACAAGATGGTGATGTCGACCGTAAAACTTCTGGAGGGATGACTTCAAAATGATGAAATGATGAAATGCGATTCACCTAGAATACTGGAAAAGCTTTAAGGGACCCACATAGCATTTTTAACTGAGAAAAAATGTTTATCAGCATTTCATTGAAATTTGTTTTATGGGCGTTATTTATTTTTGCTCTATATACATTTCAGTCTTAAATTTTGACCATTTTTTACATCTTTTTTTTGACACCTTTTTAATATCAAATTATTATTCTGACCACCTGTTTGTTTTGCCCACATATCATGATTTTATTATGCCAAGTTTTCTTACTTTTGGCTCTATGAGTGCCCTGTGTTTGTTCAAGTGTTGTGATTGTCTTCTGTTATCATTTTGTCGGGCAACGGATGATAGCGAATGTACACTTTGCCAGTTTATTTTATGTTTTTTGACAACACCGCATTCATGAATGGGAAGCATGGCTGTAGCGTTGCTCGACAATTAGCAATTAATTCCACTCAAGCGATGCTGGGGCCGTCTTGAACTTACTATGAGGTATGGGCAAAGCTCAATGTTAAAGGCCTGATGGTTATTTCAAGATGAAGAACAAAAATAAAAGCTTTGTTTCGTTGCTTTAAGCCGCTCTTACACTACACAATATAGCACAAACGTATGAGGAACGGTTGACAAATATTTTTGTACGGTGGTAAATATTTTTGTTCGTTTACGAATTACAGTGAAAACGCACAAAAACAAGTATACAGTAAGTACATCCTACGTGCAGTCCTGGTACCGAATAAACCGATCTAAAACCGAAAAACACCGGAACCCTACATGAAAAGCACCGAATAAAACGTATTTATAACGGTAACATTCCGGACGAGTACCGAATAAAACGAATTGCCAACGAAAACGTACCGTACGAGCACAGAGTAAAAACGAATTGAATAATTACTATGCAAAACAATCGGTATTTCAAAAAGGCTATCCCGAGTTCTTATCGTTGTCTACGTTCGTCTTTTGTCTTTTTATTTATTATTTATTTATTTATTTTTTATATTTTTTTTTTGCAGTTCCCTAGTAGATTGTGGCATGTGATTGTTATTTTTAGCCATTGTAAGCGTTTCTTGTTATCTTTGCTATATTAAACCTGTGTCTTTTGACCGCTCAACAACTTATTTTACACAGATAATCATAACGCAGTGCTTGACCAATTAAATTCATTTTCGCTTAATGTCACCGATTAGAAAAAAGCAAGTAAATGACCTAAGAAAAGAACTGTCGGGTCACAGATAACTTTCTTCGATAACGACGTCCCACGTAGAAAAGTCCAAACGGCGAGAAAACGGACATTTTTTAATTTTGATGTTTTGGGAATATTTAAGAAAAATATTACAATATAAATACAAATAAACAAACGCTGCATAAGTCTTGCAATTACAAAATTAAAGAAGTGACTTTAAAAGGGTTGTGTATAGCACCTTCTATTGGATGATCACATAATAAGCAATCGTTGTAAATTCGTTTTAAGCAAAATAAAATTTGTAAAAGTAAGCCACATTTTAGAAGGTTAAAAAGGACAAAATATACAAAGTAAAAAATAATAAAAGACTGGCTAAAACAGAAGAAAGGAGCAGAAAGTATGGCTCAATTACCGGCCTAATGGCCTCCAACTAGGGGGCAATCAGATAAATTCTGTTATTCTTCAAGTTGGTTCAAGTGTCTCTCGTTCTGGCAGGACCATAATTTTGGTATTCCGTCCGGTTGCCTCATATAGTTCAAGCCATAAGGTCGAACATACGGGCATTTCCTTCTGTGCTTAGCTTTTAATTTTTTTTTTAAATTTGTGCGCATTATCTTTTAATTGTGGCATACTTCGACGATTCTTACTTTTTCATTACATGTTAAATTTGGCCTATGCATAACATATATATATATATTTATAAATTCTTTTTGTTCGGTGCTTGTCCGCTTGGTTTCCGCTGTAAGTCAATTCGACCGGTTCATCCTTTATCCTTTCGGTTAAAGTCCGTTTCACCAATTTAATCTACCGTACATGAACGAATGCAAGACGGAAAAGTACCGACTGAATAACGTATATACAACGCATGACAACTGAACAAAACGTAAACCTAATGTACATTCACCGGACATTTTGTGCGATATATGTCCGTTCAACATGTTCAAAATTTTTCACCGTACAAAACGGACATCACCGTACTTGTACCGTATTCACCGGATGAAGAACGGACGACAAACGTAAATAAACGCAGACGAACGGATATAATTCATTTTTTATACTTTCGGCGTTCGTTCGTCTAGCGTAAGAGTGGCTTTAAGTACCTCTTACACTAGACGAACGTATAAAAATAAATTATATCCTGCCTCTATTAAATTACTTAGACGCCGATTGGTCAAACGACGTCACGTGCTGACAGTGTATATTCCATATCGGGTGACTGATTAATATATTGTCAGTGACCGCCATTACGCTGTGTCACTGAACGTTTTTAAATAGGTTTTTTGACAATTTACTAGACTATGGCAGGATATAGACATTCAATAGTATGTAAGTGACCAAATATGGTATATACACGGTCAGTAAATTGAATATTGGGATCGAGCTACGCTCTCGCCCAATATGAAATTTACTGACCGTGTATATACCATATTAGGTCACTTACAGACTGTGTAATATATAATATCCGAACGCCGAACGTATATGTTCGGCGATCGTTCGTCTTGTGTAAGAGGGGCCTAGAGCGTCTAGCGTAAGAGGGGCTTAATACGTTTGTCGTCCGTTCTTTATCCGGTGAATACGGTGCAAGTACGGTGAGATAGAAGGTGCTATACACTACCCTTTGCTTCTTTAATTAAGTAATTGCAAGACATAAGCAGCGTTTGTTTATTTCTATTTGTATTGTAATATCATAACATTTTTCTAAATTATACCCAAAACATCAAAATTATAAAAAAAAATGTCCGTTTTCTCGCCGTTTGGAATTTTCTACTTGGGTCGTAAGCGAAGAAGGTTATCTGTGACCCGAGAGTTCTTTTCTTAGGTCATTCACTTGCTTTTTTCTATTCGGTGACATTTTGGGGACATGAATTTAATTGGTCAAGCACGCCGTAATGGTTATCTGTGTAAAAGGTTGTTTAGGGGTCAAAAGACACAAGTTTAATATAGCAAAGATAACAGGAAACACTTACAATGGCAAAAAATTACAATCACATTCCACAATCTACTAAGGAACTCACAAAAAAGAAACAATAGAAAGACAAAATAAAGAAAGACAAACGTAAACAACGATAAGAATTCGGGATAGCCTTTTTGAAAAATCGATTGTTTTGCAATACCGAGTATTTTACTCGGTGCTCGTACGGTACGTTTTCGTTAGTAATTCGTTTTATTCGGTACTCGTCCGGTATGTTACCGTTATAAATACGTTTTATTCGGTGCTCGTCCTGTAGGGTTCCGGTGTTGTTCGGTGCAAATTCGGTTTATTCGGTACCAGAACTGTGCATGCACGGTGTACTTACTGTAAACATACGGAAAGCGCGAGGTATCTTCAGAGTTCAGACTTCGGACTTCATATTTCAGACTTCGGACTTCATAGTTCAGACTTCGGACTTCATTCTGTAGGTTCAAATTTCAGACTTCAGGATTCAGATTTCACACTTCTGGCTTCAGTGTTCACTGTTCTGACTTCGGAGTTCTGTTAAATATATAACGTTTCTTTTCGCGCTGATCAGATTTTCGCGTTTTGACACTATATGGACAGTCAATATACATATTGTTTAACCTGTTATGGAGCTGGAGAATTTAGTCAAACTTTATTTTTCAAAAGGATATTCACAGAAAGAGATTAAGAATTCACTGCTGTGTAAACATAATATTTGCATCAGCCTCTGCCATTTGAAACGAAAATTGAAGAAATTAAATCTTAGAAGGCGAATTTTTGATAGTCCTATTCCGGAAATAGTAACATGTATTGCACAAGAAATTTTTAGCAACTTTGGAAACTTGGGACAGAACTGCATGTGGACAAGACTGAAAGTGCATCATGGTTTAAGGTAAGATGAATATAGCTTAATTACTTAGTATAATTATCAGCTGATACACACAGAGTACTAGTATTATAACACCTAATACATAAGTAGGGAGCAGCCATTTAATTTTATGGGGTATATTTTTTTTAATGTGATCTCGTATATCCTATTACTGCAGTACTGCAAAAGTATATGTTGCGTGGTAAGACACATTAATTTTCTCTTTATAACGATAAAGTTTCTCGTTATAACGACATGTAATCTTGTTATAACGAGATAGTTTGTTCAGTTTTTTAACGGAATCGTTATAAGCGAGCGAAGCTCGCTCTTTATGGTAGAAACGTGGTAAAAATGGGATATAGCTATAAATATATCGTAGCTATTGATGCTTTTCAAATCTTTCGTCAAACATCGTCACCATCGAACTCTCGCGTGACTATTCGTCCAATATGGCGACATCGAACTCTCGTACCTGCGTGACAAACAGAGTGTGAAATTTTCATTGCAAAAATTTCGTCAGAGTTATGGTATATATATTTACTATTGTTTGCTTTAAAAAGATTAATGCAAATGTAGTTTTTTTTGCATTTGTGTGCAAGATATTGCTATTTGTCGTAGTCGAAAACCCAAGTCCTTAGTAACTGATGCTACGGAGCCGTAATACATTAAAAATGTAAAATTTCAGTCCATCAATCGGTATGTTTATTTCAAGTGTCACGTTTCACTTTATTTTTGTTCTAAATATAGCCAAGTACAAGAGAACCAAGGCAAGCAATGAAAACGGCGAACGCAGATGTCATGACAACGTAAAAGTCGCTAACTTGGCCAACAAATGCAATCATTTATGAAAAATATGTCAATGCAACACCTTCAGTGAACTCACTGAAGTTGAAATTACTATAATTGACAAAATCAAATGGATCAAAATGTCTTACCTTGAAATTAAGATGTATCCGTTTCCTTCCATAAGATATATTGGCGTGTATAGGCT
>MJUU01006209.1:11462-22730 GCA_002080025.1 Modiolus philippinarum
GACCGACAACTCTTACATAAAATCAAAGAGCTGAAGTGCTGTTGAGATTACAGTGCAGCACAGTGCATTCTGAGATAGCATAAACTAGTGATAAATAATGTTGAGATCGTGAATTATGAATAAGATTGAGTGTATATATTCATGTTTTTCTCTGAATGGATGAGCGTATTTGGGGGACTTGAGCAGACTTGGGTGGGAGGGTTTTATTTACTTTTTTGTACTGATTTTCACTAAAATTGATAGGGATTTAAAGAAAATTTCTGAATTATTCGAAAATATAAAAAAATTGAGCTTAGAAAAAAATGGTTGCGGGTGGGGATGATAATCTAATAATTAAGTTAATGTGGCCTAAAACAAACCCCATTATTTTGATACCATGATTTCAATTTCTTTCCAAAAAACACCATAGATATTTCCACTGCTTTGAAATTAATCCAAGAAACACTTATTTTTTTTTTTGAAGAACTTCAAGTTAAAGTTGCACATGACATGTCTGAAATCAACCCTCTTGTTATTTATGTTTTCTGCCTCCGTTCTATGGTTTTAGTTCGACTGGCCAAAAAGCTAAATGAGATATTGCAGAACACAGGGGTCTGGCAAATCTGTTTGTCGAAGCCAGGATATTTATTTCCTGATTTGAGAGTAAGGTTTTTTTGAAACACTTAAGGGATTAATATTTATTTTCTTTTTACCATACTTTATGTAGAATCTGATTAATTGTTAAGAAGGTGTAGGCAAGAATATTTATTTTTACCTTTATTCGGGACTGAACCTATAAAAAAAAAAAAATGTCAAAACCCCAATCTCAGAATCAAACGGTTATCTATGATATGAGCTTTAAAAAATCGACAAAAATACTATAAAAGCTATAAAAGGTAAGGTTTTGTTCAACTAATGCTGAATATAAGATAAAAGTCAAGATATTGAGAAATCATATTTTCCTTAAGAAACCCTCTTTCCCCCTTTCATCTTTGGTCTCAGCTTTAGCCAGGGTGATTTTTCTTCCATCCATCGTAAACTTGTCATTTAAACATGTCAAAGATCTTCACTGAAACCACTGGGTCGATTGGAATGAAACTCACACAATGGTACCCTTTGAAAAATTGTATCCATTGCAAAGGTCTGCACCCAATCGAAGACCACCAGCGGGACAAAAAATTTTACATTTGTCCCCATGACTCTGAAATTCATTCAACCTGGTCACAGGAACCACTGATCAAATAAGAGCCAAGCTTGAACACAAAAATCTTTGGGATATCCCTTCAAAATTTGTGCCCAGCCAGGACAGCACCAAATCCAAGACTTCAACCATGCAGTGAGGAAAGAAGTTTTTCATCGGATCCTGTTAGGGAATTCACTGAAAGTACTGTCTATATCAGTCATGATCTTATGGTGAGTGATACAGTCGGGGAGCCTCTTAGGTACGGACCATTTGATTTTCAGGGAGGGGGGCTGGTATTGTTAGAAAAAAAAAAGCCTGGACCAACAAAATTTCGTAGCGTAGTGTACAGCTGAAAAAGAAATCAGGCCACGGGCCAAAAAAGATTCCCGACTCGGGTAAAAATCCCAGCCCCCTGAAAATCAAATTATTTATTCTTCGCTCGCTTTTAAGGTTGCACCTTCCTCATATTAATGATATATAACAACATAATGACATAGGGTCTCGTTGTATTGACATAATATATCGTTATAACGATATAAAAATAATCAGATGTCCTAAACCAGCCACCGTTATACGATTTCATTAATTTAATTTTTAATGCAAATTACACACAATTGAAATAAAAACCAAAAGAAGCAGAAATATTGCTAGTTCGTTTCTTTATTTTGTTCAAAAGTCATTAAATATGAGTTGTTTTTTTTTTTTTTCATTTATAGAAAACGATTGAATTTAATCATGAATTAATTCCTTTATATTTCAACCCAAATTAATACTTTCATAAATTATGTATTAGGTGTTATAATACTAATGGGCGGGACATATTTTTCATAGTGGATACAATATCTTTTTTCTCACAAACTGTAGAGTTTTTGATCATTCGATTTTTATCATTTAGTCTCAGTTTCGTTATTTAAGTTATTTATCAAGAACTTATAACGAGATTGTTTCTCACATCGGATGAACGTTCTAGACAAAGCATCTCGTTAATACGACATGGCAACTCATAATGACATAGTATCTCGCTTTAACGACATAGTATCTCGTCCTAACAAGATATTTTCTCGTTATAACGACTTCCGTGGATTTAAGTGATGTACAGTCACTGACCGTATAAAGAAGTTTCTGTGACGTCAACAATACATTTCCGTAGGAATGTGCCTATGACGTTGGAAAACCGGGAAAGTTTTTGGCCCGCTTCACTTTTTGAATCTTTGTTTTCACTGCTTTATACCTCTTAAAATAAATATAATTTTGTATTTCGTTGAAACAAGATAGTTTCTCGTTATAATGACATAATATCTAGTTATAACGACATAGTTTCTCGTTTTAACGAGCTAGTTTCTCGTTATAACGAGATAGTTCCTCGTTATAACGACTTATATCTCGCTATAACAACATATCATCGTATAACAAAATTTAAATAAGAAAATTGCAGCAAGGCTGCAAACGCCGGGAAATTAATATAATTGTTGAAATATATTTTCCAACAAATTTTAGTTTCATTATCGTCACTGAACAACTCCTGCTTTATGTTGTCAACGTCATAGAATCGGGACGTCACAATTCATATGACGGTTTACTCATATATGACGTCACGTTTTATGGGAACTTCTCGCTGTCAACATAGAGGTATAGTTCGTACCTTAGACAAAATGAATCTGTTCTTAGATCAACACGACTAGTCAAAATATCATATACCTAATATATTCAGTGTGCTTTCATCACGATAAATAGCTCAGAAATCAGGTAATATTCAAATGCGAAAACAACGACCGAGAGTCAGTATGCCAGCTCTGTGTTCTCAGGTAAAGCTATGCCCTTCTTATTTTAATGATTACACGTGCCGCGAAAGCACGATTACTTGTTTTTGAAGCTTCTTTGTGTTTATAAAATATTATATTTTATTTTGAAATACTTTGGCGCAATATTCCTTGAATTTCGAAAATATCCTTCTCATGATTCATGTGCACTCGGGTCAAAATCCCCTCATATGGCAAAATCTGACCGTTTTGCTCATTTGCATATATCGCCATTTTTAGACAAATGGCGTCAAAATATCAAATACATTGTGAAAAGGAATGAAACATTTTCATGAAGGACCCGGATATTTTATAAAAAATGTCAGTTTTACATGAATAAAATGTAGAGTTTATGTTTCCCTCCTTCACCACACATTCAAATGAATAAAATATCTTAAAAATTCAAGGTTCCCAGAAGGAAATAATATTTGAAGCGAATTGCGTAGTATTGTCTTTGTCAAGATATTGCAAGATGTCGATTTTCTGTGATTTGAAATTGAAATAGTCAAGTAATCTCAAGATGTAAACAATATGCAAGTGTTTAACAATAATAATTCAGTGATATACCTACTTACATCAACAGAAATAAAATAAAGGTTCCCACGAATGTTAAAAATTGTATGTTTTTGATGAGGATCTTATGAAACTGTCCCAATTTTGTCAACATTTACACAGATTTCACATTTATTTCATGAAATTCGCGCCGGAAACTTTATTTGTGCAGGTAAAATTAGAGTCCAATACGGTGAAAAAGATAATATTATCCGTATAACGCTTGTAATTGAAAAAGTGGATTCAGGCACTTCACTATGGTCACGTGGTATAACTGCCTATGAATATTCATAAATTTGCATAAAAAAGTAACCCTCATTTTGCCATATGTACATCCTGTTTGGTTTTGAAAAGCGTTTACAAGTATCAACCATCGTTCGCTGCGCTCACAGATTGGTTGATAAAAAAATAATTAGATGTCCTAAACCAGGCACCGTAGTACGTACGTTTGTGTGTGAAATATATTCCTCACTACTTTGGCACAGCCATGACAGTTCTGTATATTTCGATTCGTTTCGTTACAATTACATTTAAGATTTTGCACGTGTATGACAAAGAAAATGAAGTAGTATCATTATTATCATGTTGTATCATTTTTCATTTTAGGGTTAGAAGGAATGACGCACGCTTGATAATGCGAGTCTTAGATCCTGAGGGTACACAGCTACGAAAGGCCAATCGTCTTGTGAGAAGGCAATACAAGTCTCCTGGTCCAAACTTTGTGTGGCACATTGATGGTTTCGACAAGTTAAAACCATTGGGGTTTTGCATACATTTGGCAATCGACGGTTATTCCAGAAAGATAATATGGTTAAAAGTTGGTCTGAGTAATAGTAATCCCGAAGTAGTGGCTACTTACTTCCTTGATACAATTGAAGAACTAGGATTTGTTCCTTTCCGCATAAGGTCTGACATGGGGACAGAAAATGTAATGATTAGGGAACTACAGATATACTTTAGATCTTTAGCAAACAACGATGAAAATGACATAAATACATGCAGTTTTATCCGAGGTAAAAGCACCTCTAACCAGCGAATAGAAGCGCTATGGAGTATTTTTCGTAGAATGGTTGCAAACTCCTTAATGAACATTTCAAAAGATTTACAAAATGCTAACATTTATGACGACACAAATCCGCTCCATTTCGAATGCTTGAAATGTTGTTTTATGGAATTGATCGAAGCAAAATGAAACGAGTTTGTAAAGTACTGGAATCTTCACAAACTTAGAAGTAACAAGATTATAGATACACAGAATGAGAAACCAGAACTGTTGTATGAGTGCCCCGAATTATACGGTGGTAATGAAATGAAACAAGAAATAATAGGTATGCAAGATGTGGAAACTTGCAAAGAACTCTACAATTATCCGATTTATAGAAGAGGTTGTTCAGGAGAATTTCTAAGATTGGTTTCATTGTTAGATGAACATGCAATCAATGCGAACCCCGAGACTATCGAAAGTGCCATTGATTTGTACGGGCATATTTTAAATTAAATAGATGAACACAACCCATAATATATTTTATATATTTCATTTCAATAAAAATGTGTTACATTTCAATATAATATTTTTTCAATAGAAATTATTGCAATTGTGAGATTTAAAGTACGCCATTGGATGAGGACAGGACATTAATGGTCAATTCCCCACCCCTAAATTAAAAAAAAGCTCTGGCTACTCCGAGTTCCTATAGTTATATTTGTTTGTGTCTGTTTTTTCTGTGATTTGGTTTGTGTGTTTGGTCATCGGCCCATTTTGCTTTGCAATCGAAGTTTCATATGTTAAAGAGGTTTAAAATAACTGAAATTATATTCATGTGCATAAAAAGATAACATATATTTCAAAACAGTGAACAATTCTTCCATCATATAAATATGTACTTGGATTGCGTCCGTTTTATGAATATTTGTTCATCCTATTGACATATTTCATTTCAAAAATGAACATTTATTCTATGTTTGACAGAAATTATAGTTTTCATTCCGAAATTTCTTTACTGCAATTTACATTTATGTGACAAAATGTAGGTTTTTATATTCGAATCAAAAACCCGTGTTTTACCTTTATGAACAATGAAAACAACTTTGAATTAATGGGAAGATTTAAGGATGTTGAAATTCTGAAAAGCCTTGTAAGAATATCAAACTTTTTCTATTCATAATCACGCTTGACCCGGGCCCGATGTTCTTTCTAATTTACATTGATTTAAAATAGCTCACCTGGCCAAATGCAAGCTGAGCTTTTGCCCTCACTTGGCGACCGTTTACATTTTTACCATCTCCTCTAGAATCAATGGAACAAATTAAGCCAAACTGTTTCCGGGATAATGTATGGAAGTTCCTTTACTTAGGTGGCCCTTTTTTCGGTCCGCCAAAAAAACATAGCCACCAATGCAGAACACAAAGTCTAAAATTGAACACAATGTGAAAACACATTTTGACCATATCCTCTGAAACCACTTGATATGCATATGTTGACCAAACATTACAGGAATAATGTATGAAATGACCTTTACTAAGATTACCCAAATTTTCCCGATCAGCTAAAAAGCATGGTCGTCAAGGCCGAACATAGTTAAACATTAGACCCTACGGAAAACACATTTTGACTATCTTCTCTGAAACTAATACAGCGAATGGTACCATACTTTACAGAAATGATGTATGGAATAACCTTTACTACGCTTGCCCAAATTTTTCATTCCTCCAATAAACATTGCCGACAAAGCTGAACATAGTTTAACATTAGACCCTATGGGAAAAATAGGTTTTGATTATTTCCTCTGAAACTACGGAAGCGAATGGAACCAGACTTTACAGGTATGATGTATGGAAGAACTCATCCGGAAACCAAAGAACACAACAAACCCACCGAGTTAAAATATCCTTAACTATGGCATATTCTAGAAGAATCCATTTCAAAGAAGCTGAAAGTACCTTACCCTTGAAATACAGAAAAAATGTTAATGTTTTTGCAAAATAACTCTTAAGGCTGGTTAAGGTCAAAATGTCTGAAATAACAGCATTTACTGGAAGCATTGCTGAGGCTTGTTTAGGGGGGGGGTCCCAATATCCCGTATCCAAGTAAGTCTGGACGAAAATATCCCTTTGAAAATTGAAGATATCCCATTAATTATTGAAATATCCCATTTTCCATAGTCAAAATATCCCATATCCCAGTTCTTTTTGCCTCAAATTCCCATATCCCATTAACAAAAGTGGCAAATATCCCGTATCCCAATATACCCTAAACAAGCCTCATTGTTGAGCCCTTAAATGTAATCCTTACCTTAAATGTAATCCGATTACACTTAAGGTTAAATGTACTCCCGGTTACATTTACGGTTGCAGAACCTCCCTTAATTGTAACCGATTACAATTAAGGGACATAGTGTACAGATGCCTGCAGTACCTACCGTAATTGTAATCCTTCGGAATTAGTTTACAATTTGCAGCGCATATAAGATAAGAAAACGTGTTCTGTAAAAGCTTGATTATTAGTCATATTTGTTTTAAATAGCCATCGTTACCATGGAAAGAAAAAATACCGGGAAAAAGTGCTCAGAATTATTTCAAAATATTATATAAATGAAATGTAAAACTTGATTTAAAGCTTTTAATTCATCAAAACGGAAAAGTAGACGAAATTGTATGAAAATCATAGAAATTTTGACTTTTAAAAAATATTTTTCTTTCTATAAATACCATAATTGTTAGCGTTTCCATGGGGATAAATCAAGCTTCTAAGAATCGCTTGAAAATGTACAGAAAGGATGTTAGAGATGTGTAGACACTATTTCGAGGGTTATAATTCTCCTAATGACAACCGTTGTAATGGATTCGGAAAATGAGGGACAGAACCTCAACGGGCTGATTCGGGATTAACCCTTAACAAGAACCTGGATTGTTATCTTCATTTTTCGGGATCAGGATTAAGTCATTTATTTACTCAGAAAATCGGGATTTTGTGGCATTATTTTCACGTGAATCCGAGATAAGGCCCTCCTTCCCTCCCTCTAAAAGAGCGGGAAGATAAAAAACAGTCAGGATAAACACTTACGGGAAAGATGACCAGGTTGGGTTGTCTATAAATTAGCTCGAATAACAATATCACTCTCCGCATGCGACTCTCTCCGATTGACTCCTATCTTCTAGGATCTATCAAACAGCAACAGCATAAGTATTTGCATTTATCGGGGCAGGCAGGTTTCTCATCGATACTGGAATTTGTACAGAAATATGTGATGCTTCCTTGCCAAACCCTGCAGAGAGTTATATGTTTGATGCTACTGTTGTACCATCTTGAGGGCGATAAGACATCTTGACAAATCATTTTAAATTCAGATTTGTCAGAGACATAAATTCCAGAGGTTCGATTTCCAAGGGATTACAATTACGGTAGGTACTGCAGGCATATGTACACTATCTCTCTTAATTGTAATCGGTTACAATTAAGGGAGGTCCTGCAACCGTAAATGTAACCGGGATTACACGGGATTACATTAAGGGTGGTCCTTAACCTTAAGTGTAATCGGGTTACATTTAAGGTAAGGATTACATTTAAGGGCTCAGCAAAGCATATATCTTAAAGTCATATATCAAGAAACATGTATACATATCCCAAATGTATGACTTTAATGGAACAAGTAAAACTGTTATTTAAACTAGCCTAGGGCAATGCTCAAGGTCATAGCAACCATCTCCTCTGTACCAAAGAAAACGCTCAACATAAAAAAGTCACAACTAAGTATGAAGTACTTGTCCATACAAGTGTAACTTTTAAAGACGAGGTTAAAGTTATCTTAAAATCAGCTTAAGGCTTATTTCAAGGTCACAGCATCCTCCTCCTCTGTATCATATAAACCTCTCATCATAAGGAAGACATATATCAAGTTTCAAGTAGCTATCCATATCTAGAGGCTCCAAGGAGCCTGTATCGCTCACCTGGACATTAATAGTCTGTTGGGCAAAATTTTAAAATGTGAACAACCAATGGGTATTGTGGTCTAATTTTTGTGTCATTTGGCCTAGCTGTTTTAGAGAAGTTGATTTTTTAATGCATTTCTTAAAGGGTCCAATGTTTATCTATGGCCCCTGCTGGTTGCCATCTTGGATTAAGTGCAAACATGTCAGACACAATTTTCAAAGTAGACCACCAAAGGACTATTGTGACTAAGTTTGGTTGCAATTGGCAAAGTTGTTTCAAAGGAATTGATTTTTAATTAATTTCATATACGGGGTTCAATGTTAATCTATAGACCCCGATGGTGGCCATCTTGGATTAATGAGTACATGTTGGACACAATTTTTAAAGTAAACCACCCACGGACTATTGTGACTAAGTTTTATTCCAATTGATAAAGAGGTTACAGAGGAATGCATTTTTATATGTATTTCCCAAAGGGTCCAATATTAATCTATTGTCCATGCTGGCGGCCATCTTGGATTACATGCGGACTGTCCAGATACAATTTTTAAAGTAAACCTCCTAAGGTCTATTGTGACCAAGTTTGGTTCCAATTGGCCAAAAAGTTTCAGAGGAGTTGATTTTTGAATGTATTTCCCATGGGGTCCAATGTTAATCGGCCCTGCTGGCGACAATCTTGGATTACGCACGAACATGTAGGACACAATTTTTCATTTACACCACCCAAGAACTATTGTGACAAAATTTAGTTGCAATTTTCAGAAGATAAAATCTTTAACGACGGACACTGACGACGACGACGGACGCCAAGTGATAGCAAAAGCTCACATGGCCTTTTAGGCCAGGTGAGCTTAATATGAGACTTTAACATCCCAGATTAAAGTTTACTAACAATAAGCCTTGGGCAAAGGTCAAGGTCTAAGCATCTTTCTCCCCTGTACCAAAGAAAACTCTCATCATACGGAAGTCAAATACCAAATATCAAATAGCTTCCCCTAATAATGTGACTGAAACAACCCAGGTTCAAGTTTTTCTTTAAATAAGCCTAAGGCTAAGGTCAAGGTCATTGCATCATTTTGCGCCTTTTGCGTCTATCAGGTAATTGCGAAACAAAATAAATTTTAAAGTAGTTCTTTTGCGCCAGTAAAAGACTACCTTTTGCGCCAATCCCACAAGAGAGAAATTAATATTTAAAAATTGGGCTCCGCAAAGCGTAGCAGGAAATTGTAGCGAAAATCGGTAATAAGCGCCTAATAATAGTTTGTTTATTTGTATTTGATGTACATAGGTTGAATTTAAAAAGTTTAACTGATAAGATTATAAATCACGGGTCAGTGATTTCATTGTGATGCTGGGCATTTAATTGTTATTTCACTTGTGACTTCGAAGTGATAAGCTGGGAAATTAACAAAAAGGATTTATATAATTTCTATTCAAAGGTTTGAATTGAGAATGTTCTTTATTTACTTATTAAGTTACGGTAGTAATGGTTTCTTTCCATTTGTTCCAATAGTGTTCAGTATTCTTCGGTATTGTACATGTCTTTATCATTTAATGTATTTCGGATGTCATTGTCTCTTCCGTTGTATTGCATTATGTTTCCGGTTTTCTGTTCAAATAGTTATTCCGGAGGTTTCGGGTTTATACGTATAATTGATATTTATAAAGTATTTCGGATCTCACTGTCTCTTTTCATTGTGTCCATTAAGGTAATACGTTTGATATACGTTTCTATGCACACGACGCTATTCTTTGCACACGACCACCATATTATGCGCACGACAACCATATTTTTGCACACGACACCTAGAAGATGAGCTAGTATATAAAGGCTGGAAAACTGTCATTCTTAAAGCACGAATCTATTATTTGGTTTGTAAAGGTTAACAAATAGGACAACATTCTCACGTAGTGATTGAAATTGTTCTAATAAAGTTATTTCAAAAAGTTGTTATAAAGTTGTATTTTGGTTTTATGGTTTAAGACAATTGAGTTGTTTCGTTTGATTGTGACAATAGACCACTTTCATGTTTATTTCTTATCCCGACTTTGGCTCCGTTTTTATAACGTTTTCCACAAAGGGAAGTAATCTACTGACCCGACAGTCAGGTTTACGGTTCCATTGTAATAAGGGACAGCAGTAGATTTTGAATACATGGGTATCTATCACTGGACTAGGGGTAATATCTCGATTGTCTTTAAATAAATTATTCGGGTACTTACCACAGTGAAAATCGTAACCGTTGCCAGAGAAAATATTTACTGACCGTCCTTTCGAAAACCAGAACGACGGGTGTTAGCGAGTGACGTCCCTTTGAAAAACATGCTAAATTAGCAGTCATCCCGTAAATATGAAATTCGTCAATTGAGCAGTGAGGTTGTATTGAGGTAAAATAACAAAAGTCTCGCGTTTGTGATTGACTTAGTCTCACCTGGCGATTGACATTGTTATTTAAGTTTGATTTGGTCAATTGAGTTTTATTGAGTGGTTATATTAGTTTTATTGTGTATATAAAGTTGTGGCAATTAAGTCAAGTTATTTTGTTCTATTTTGAGTGCTGATATATAACGTTTGAGTATAGTTTGACAATTGAGAAATTAAGGAACAATTGAGTTCGACCTTATGTTTCTATGACCAAGTGAGCAGTGTCTCCATTTCGTATTTGTTTCATTAAGAGAATTGGCAGTTTTCACTATTTTGATTTAATAAGTTCTTTGTGCTTTTCGGATATTAAGTAATCGCTCGGTATTATTTCTAATTAGGCTAATTTGGATTATATAGGGTACAGTTTTCCTGTGTTGACATCGAGACACAGGTCAACTGA
>MJUU01006210.1:13502-27444 GCA_002080025.1 Modiolus philippinarum
AAAAACATCTTTAGCAGCATTTGTTTTATGCTAAAATGCACTTATTTTTAAGTCATAGTGATTCAGTTACTTTGTCTTAGTTCTGATCATATTAAATATACTTTGAATTTGTTTGAAATGTTGAATTAATATCTCAGAATTCTTTATGAAAAGAAGGTACTCAAAATTTTTCATAACTTGTACAAAATTTTTGTACATGTTATAACCTGTACAAAATTACAACTTGTACACAACATATATAACAAACGTAAATGCATTATAAAAGTCAGATTGTCGGATTGTTTCGTCACATGATGCCGTAAATTCAAAATAAACTTTAATTTTGAAAAAAAATGAAAATAAACAGCTGCGCCAAGAGCGCCCGTCCCCACTCTAAAGCAAACTGATTAAATGAAAAATTCCATCTGAACAAACATGACAAGGGACTTCTGATATGTATCAATTATTTCATCTGATGTTAGACAGTCAAAAATGTATATTGGTTTAGGGTTAGTGATGTCTTGAAATAAAAATATATCAATGAGTAGACAGAAATTGCAATTTCATACTTTTTTGAAATAATCAAAGCCCTATAACTCTGGAACGAAAAATCGTTCCACAAAATAAAACGATAGGGAGCTTTCTCCCGTCAGCTAAGTTTCAAGAAAAATGAATAGAGCGTTCTCTTGCTAGAATATGACGTGTGGAAAGAAATGGTATATCATGCTTTTTTGAAATAATCAAAATCACATAACTCTGTAACGAAAAATTCATCGACAAAATCAAACAATAGGGATCTTCCTCTTGTCATACCCACTAATCCTCAAAGTTTCAAGACAAATGATCAAAGCGTTCTCCGGTTAGAGTACGACAAGTGGACGAAAATTGCAATTTCAAGCTTTTTTGAAATAATCAAAGTCCCATAACTCTGGAACGAAAAATCCAACGACAAAATAAAACGATAGGGAGCTTTCTTCAGTCATACCAAACAATCCTGCAAAGTTTCAAACCCAACAATCCTGCAAAATTTCAAGAAAAATGTTCAAAGCGTTCTCTAATTACAGTACGACATGTGGACGAAAATTGCAATATCAAGCTTTTCTGAAATAATCAAAGTCCCATAACTCTGGAACGAAAACTCCAATGACAAAATAAAACGATAGGTAGCTTTCTTTTGTCATACCCAACAATCCCGCAAAGTTTCAAGAAAAATGTTCAAAGCGTTCTCTAGTTAGAGTACGACGTGTGGACGGACGGACACCGGTATACCATAATACGTCCCGTCAAAGACGGGCGTATAAAAATGGCAACCACCGACATTCAACTTGGCGTTAGCATCTGTGCTTTGTTGGGACATGTTTTCCTTTAGATTTGACTCCATCACTTTTTTAAACTTAGACTCTCCTAATTACAAATCTATGAAAGAACAAGTGACAAAGTTTAATGCATCATGCCTCTTACAGAATTTTCATATATTCATTTAGTGATGAATAAATGCCAATGCAGTTCTAAAATCTATGTGTTGACGTTTTTATAAAATTCCATATTAGATGCGCATGTGTATATTCTACAATTTCCCTCAGCAAAACCAAGTATAACACACTTATGATGAACTTGTATCGTGACGTATAACAATTTACTACGTCAAACACGCACAGATAACGCGTCTATTTATTGTTTTTCTAATATTGACAGACCGTGATATCAGGCCTATAAAAGAAAAGACGAATCAATATCCCAGTAGTGGTTATTTGATGTATGTCTATATCAATATATTTTCCAAAGAACAGCAATACATTATTTTGATGGCTATCCATTCGTAATATCATAAAAATTCATAACGATATTAATCTGAAAACGCAAATAAATCGTTTATTGTTGTATTTAATATTTAATATTTACGTACAGTATATAATGTATCTGTTATTCCAACGGAGCTTATCTCGAAGACTGGCATGCAACTGAAATTATATTATATAACATTCTTAAAGTAGGTCATCTTAAAAAGAAAAAAAAACTCGATCTGCTTAAAATCTGAAAGAAATGAATAATTCTCAATTAACAAGAACTAATATTTGAAAATAATTTCCGTCATATTTTTTCGACAAAAGTAGGGCTGTTAAGAAATTTTGACGACATAGATACATATGTACTTCAGTGTTATTCCGATTTTCATTTCCGTCGCGGGCAATTCACACGATTTTGGCTTTACATTTAGATCTTATTGGTTATTTGTTCTCCCTCAGTTTTTAACATCTTTTAAGTTTATGGTCTTCCAAATGTTTAGATTTTATTTGCACTGAAGAGACATCAATTGTCGAAATGCGCATATGCAGAAAATAAATTCACAGTAACTACGGTATTTAGTTATTTGTTACCATTAGGTCGATGCCTCTGCTGATGGACTGCGAGTCCCCGAGGGTAGTCACCAGCCCAGTCGTCAGTACTTCGGAGCTGACCCGAAAGCCGATTCTATTTGGAACCTTTATGTAAATTTTGTAGAAAACTAAGGGGTATCTCCCTCACAAAGCTCTCTCCTTAGCTGATTTTGGCTTTACATTTAGATCTTATTGGTTATTTGTTCTCTCTCAGTTTTTAAGTTTATGGTCTTCCAAACGTTTAGATTTTATCTGCACTGAAGAGACATAAGTTGTCGAAATGCGCATATGCAGAAAATAAATTCACAGTAACTTCGGTATTTGTAAAGGTGTATCAGTAAAGTTATTCTGATCATTGATTTCGCTTCTTGAAATTAAATGTCTATATGAATTTAGCATAAACCAGACAATATTCTTCCTCGTCTAATGCCTCTTTAATTGATACTTGCAAGTATAATAATACTGATACGATTCTATTTTTATATTAAAAGTGCCCGGATGGTAATCACCATAATGAGCGAATGCATGCGTAAACACAACAGGAATACAGTCTGGTACCAGATTTTCGCCCTGTTTACGTCATAGAATTCCAAAGAGGTCCCTTTTAGACATTATATTTTTAATTAAACCCTGAAATCGATATTTAACAGCGTTAAATTAAAAAAAAAATACGCCCATCAGACGTTGTTAAACATACTAGAAGTTTATTGACTAAAGACACGATATTGGTATATTAAAGGTTATTTTCATAAAATAAAATGCTCCGAGACAAGTTCTTCGCTTTTTCAAGAACCATGCATATCGCATTGATCTCGAACGACTCTAAAATTGCAAAATTTTACAGCATTAACCAGTTTAATAATGTCGATCCCAGAGGAAGGTGAACCCCATTCTAAAATATGTCCATGGATTTTGAATTAATTGTTGTCACCACATGATTTTATCTATAGCGTTACTTGGATTGAAATCATTAGCGAAATCACCAATGTCTGTTGAGACTTATAAGTACTTGGATAGAGCTGACAAAAATCATAAATTGTTCCACAGACGATAATTATAAAGAGCCATTACATTTTTATAAAAGGATTTCATTTACGCGTCGACATAAAAATTTCTTAACGACGTTTGAAATTAGAACTACTAGAATATAAAGACATTTCCTAAATATCATATGCTTGAGAAAAACTGTTAACTGAGAGAATACGGAGAAAATGTGACAGTCGAAGTGTATAGCATATTACAACGTGCAATATTCAAATTAGGAACAGTTGTCATTTGTAGATACTTTGTCTCATGTGCATTTATTCCACATCCGTTCATTTTTTATTATGATAAGCTTTGGGACTTTATACAAAATTAACATAGAGTTAAAACAGAATACATATAGAGTATAACACTATTACCTTCTCAATAAACCATTTTGAAAGATTTGCTATGGTTTATATACAAATGCATCCTTTGTAATGTTTTGTACATCTACCGAATAACCGCATAGCGGCTAATTTCGCGAGGTTCTAATTTTCGCTATATTCGCGAGGTTTATGGAAGCGCGAAAATTAAAAAATCGCGTAATATTAGTCAGTTTATTTTCATATATGTTTCCCCTCCACATGTAGTTCTCCATTCGCGAAAATTGAAAACCGCTGAAATCAAATACCCCTCTTTGGGGAACGAATCACGAAAATTGTCGACCGCGAAAATTACCCACTATATAGTATACTGTTTTCAAAATATTTTGATTTGATCTGAATGAACAGGCAAAATGTCGAAATGGTCGTCTGGAGGAATTAAATTTGTAGTGTGGCAGTTTGTGACATACTACATGTATATCTTGATATATGCCTTTGCTGGCTTCGATTTAGTCCCCGACAGTATTCACCAACCCAGTAGCCAACTAGAGTGCTGGCCGGAAAAAACAATTTTAATTGGAAATTGGCAATATCTTTATATTCATAAATTTTGTTGAAAAGAAAGAATCAAAACTCGTGTAAAGTCCCCTAGCTGATCTTGGCCTTCCATTTAGACTCTTTTTGTCATTTTGTTCTCTATCAGGTTTTATACATCAGTTTATGGTCTTCAAAATAATTTTATTTGATCTGCACTAATGAAACCTGTGCTGACCAGAAAGCCGATTCTATTTGGAACCTTGCAATATCTAAATTTTTGTAAATTTTGTTGAAAACTAAGGAGTATCTCCCGCACGCAAAGCTCAGTCCTCTGCTGATTTTGGCTTTACATTTACCCACTGACAGTGTGACGAGTGCTTTATAAAGAGCAGGACATGCTTACCCTTCCGGAGCACCTGATGTCACTCTGTTTTGTGAGAGTGCAAACATTTAGTGCTTCAGATTTTTGTGTGTTGTATTTGTAGTGCTGATGTGTTTTGTGGGTATGTAGTGTCTTTGGTCTTCCGTCTTCTAGTGTTCTTGGTTTTGCCTTGCCTCTTGACTTTGATTTACGAAATCTTGTGCTTTGTTCCTTCGGTATTCTATTTCCGTCTACTCTACCGGTGCACCTGATCTCACCCATGGTTTTTAATTGGGTCCGTTATGTTCATTTTTGTACATGTGTGTGTCTTCATTTTCTTTTCTGTGCTGCTCATGTAAGATCTTTTGTTTCTCTATTTTTCCAACGTTGCCATTGTCCTTGGATTGTTTGTTTAACACTGTCGGTTCGGTTCTCATTTACTTTATTGTCTTCCAAACGTTTAGATTTTATCTCCACTGAAGAGACATAAGTTGTCGAAATGCGCATATGCTGAAATTAAATCCATAGTAATGAATTTAGTTATGTGTTATCGAAATGACCAATTACAGAAACTAATTTTGCAGCAAAATCAATACTTTGGAATTTTCCAGTTTTCTCAAAACTTTTATTATTTTTTTTTTAATAAGCCAAAGAAGTGTTTTATTTTAGAATGATTGCCTTAGTAAAATCTAATTACATGACATATTTTGCATAAAATAGTAAAATGTTTTACAAATATATTATGAAAAGCTGTGGTTTGATCAAATCACTTATTATGTTAGAACAAACATCGACGATTTCGTTTTATTCTTGAATATGATATCATATAGAGTGGGACTAGTTACTGCTGCAAAAATATACAATCTGTGAATAAAGGATTTAAGCAGATGTAATCTCAACAATTTTTTTGAAGATTCAAAATAAACCTAATCTAATTTAATGGTTTGCCTCTGAAACAAAACTGAGAATAAATAGATACCGCTGCTGACATAATTAGATCTTTGGTGAAATAATGTAATAATTGAAAAAGCAATTTATCATTTTTAGTTTACAGTTAATCAATTATTTTATTACTCACGTTACCACAGATTAAAGTAATCTATCATATAGAATGAAATGCTGATATCTTCAGAAATCATGATATATGTCTTAAACTTCAGTTTGGAGAGCACTTTTTGACCGTTAAATTCAACGTTGTTTTTTTTTATTATTTCGTTTGTTTGTTTGTTTGTTTTTATCCATTGTACAAGACAGCTTGTACAACTAAGCCAAGTTTTCCTCCACAATACGTATTTAAGAATAATTCCAATTGTAATTGTAACGTTCATTTTCATTGGTCAACGTCATGAATAGCAAACGGAAATATTTTTCGATATTTCTGTTTGCCCATTAATCCGCTCCGCAAACATATAGTGCAGCAAATACAGACGTCGTTAACATGGATCGAGCAGTTTTCAACGTACAAATATGGAATTTTAATGATTAAACACTATTTTTTAGGAAATTATGTATGTATAAACTCCGGCAGCTCACTCACAAACTTTACATGACTTTACTCAGTTTGTGAATGAGCTGCCGGAGTTTATACATAGATAATTTCCTAAAAATGATTGTTTAATCCTATAATACAAAATCAATCGAAAAGGTGTTGTCTTGTTGTAGGTACCAGTCATATACAGTATGAGTACGTAGTTTGAGTAATCTGTCAAGTTAACAGTTGTGTTACGGAATAATATAATATGTTTTGCGATACTTTAAGAGTAAATATTTCAGCATATGTATCGGGGGGGACGCAATATTTCAGAAACTTGGCTTTTAAATAGAAAGCCAGTAAAATAGGTAAAAATGGAAGGTCCCTTAACTTTGATGAACAAATTCAAATAGTGTGATTGCCACCAAACCATGTTTAAAAAAGATAGAATCTGAAATTTTAGACATAACTTGTCGAAATTGCCATATGCAGAAATTAAATTTATACTAAGTTTGGTATTAATTTATTTGAATTCTAGTAAATAGTATTTAAATTTACTCATTTAAGAACGAATAAAAATAGCAACAATGCAAGCAATAGTCGGGGTCCACTTTTATGTAAATTATGTAAATTTGTTTACCGAAATGTAGTGTCTATTTGTCTTTTGATTAAACAAGTATTTTTATTCAAATCAGTCAGAACGACTACATATATGCAGTTCCTGGCGACTTTGTCCCCATAAAAGTGAGATATGCCTAGCAATTAAAACATATATCAGCGAAAATTACGTAGAGATGTATTTTAATGTAAATGTTATGGTACTTCATCGTAAGTTAAATGTAATTTGTAGTGAAACCGAGTCTGCACAGCATTTTAACGGGTCATTTGAGACCAAGACATAGACGGTGTTCTACTGAACTTGAAAACTGTAAATGTAGTTGTATTATAGTTAAGATTTGCATCGATGTCATTTAAAATCACTATACAATAGATAGTTAAATATCAAAAAATGCCAATTTTGCAGTAGATCTGAGTTGCACATATGGCCACTTCGACAATTTATGTCTCTTAACCAAGAATGAAAATCAAACATTGAGAAGACAAGTCTTATTTGAAAGAGCTGATACAAAAACCGTAAATGACCTTTCAGAGAGACAAATACAAGCTAATTACAAAGCGTCACAAGAGGGAGATTCTCCATGATATTCATTTCTAAATTTAAACATTGTAACTGGTCAAATAGTAGGTTTTTATCATGCAACTTGGGTATTGGATGTATTTTTAAGACAGCAATTGGGGAAGTGATACCTTTAATGACCAGAAAAGACATGAACCAAGAAGAATTTGAAAAATCAACAAAATAAATGTAAGCTAGCAACATGTAATATGTCTTGATACGTCCTTATATCAAAGATATAACAATCATATAGGCACCGAAGGAAATCAATTTGGTGTATATATATGGCGCAAAAAATATGATTCTCTATTTGTACAAAGGTGTCATAAAGCTGCACTGATTCTGCTTTTTCTTAATCTTGGGTCAAATTCCTGGAAGACCTCCAGACCTGAATTATTACAAACTTCCATTTTACATCGACCATCGGGTGTTTGGGCTTACGCCCTCAGTGTTAAAACTACTACTTAAACACTTACACTGTTTAATGAACTGAAATACGTAAGTTTAAGTGATCAGACTCATTTTTTTGTCCTTATCTTGGCTTTTATTCAAATTCTAGTACTTTTGTCATCCAAGTAATACATCCAAATAAAAAGAATATACAAGCACATGTGGATAGCCATGATATATTATTAAATTCTTTATTAAGACACACTGGATTTGCTTCCAATTAATCATCCGTATATATTTCAATTCGTAATGAATGCATACAATGTCGTTCTTTCTTTCATTGATCTTGACTATGCTTTCTTCTTCTTCTTGATTTTTGCTTTCTTCTTTTCTACCTTGATTATAAGTTCTTCTTTACTCTCCTTGGTAGGCTCAATATTTTCTTATATTGAATCTACTTTCTTCTTTTTTTATTTTACTTTTCTACCTTGATTTTTTTAGATCTCCTGCCCTATCCTTCATTTCCTTTCTTCCCTTCTTTTCTTGATTCTAATTTCTCCTTTAATTTTCTTTCTTGAAAATTGTATATTTTTTTCTTTCCTAATATGCCTTTTCCGTTCATTCAAAACTTCCTATAGCTGCAAGCCGATTCTTGACAAGAAAATAACTTCTTAAAAATAATTAAAAATTGTGAGCTACATATGATTTGCTGGTTGTGATGACATTTTACAGATCCACAAAATGCTTTCTTTCAAATCCTAGGGAAACATTTGGTGTATAGGAAACACAAACACTTGCTACTGTTTGAACGGGTTAATTGTCTGTTTTTAAACAACTAGTACAAAGTTTTCGAAGACAGCACTGCAAAGTACGGAGGCCCATATCAAGTTTTTATCTTGAATTTTCAACATAGAAATCTTTGAAAAAAAATTCTGAGTGGCCGATATGGGCTTCCGTGGCAAAGACTTGATTAAGTGTCGATTTTTCGTATTTCACAGACATGTGTTTTTGCAAGATTTGGTACAAATCTGCACTTATTATAATCGTATTATTTGTCGTTTTCCCTTGATTACAAAAGAATATACTGACAACACTTCTATACACCCGTCACAGTGTTTCTCTTCCAAAGACTAGAGAAGATTGATTGATTGATATTTCAGTAGATCCAGAGTTTATTTCTGGACTGACAAATACCGGCTATGACAAAACCGGACTTTTTCCTGTTTTTGTAATTTTCTTTGGTAGTGACGGACGCCAGTCGTTGAGCAGATTATGCTGACAGTTCCGGAACATCTGATGATACTCTCTGTTTTTTAGTTTGAGTTCAAACTGTCAGTGCTTTTGGTTTTTGGTGTTGTCTTGTTATTTAAAACTGTAATTTTCTATTTTTTCTACAGTATTCATTTGCCAATATTATATACATTTTGTACGAACATCAAGAACACGTATAATATGCGCATGTAGATTTTCATTTTCTTCAACAATGCTTTGGTATTTTAATTTAATTGCATTTTCTGTTCTTTTCAGGTTTGTAGCTTGTGTTTCATGTCTAGTATTAAGTGTATTGGCCACAATTGATGACTTGGCAATAGATCTGTTATCAGATATAGTTATGTATATAGTAAGTGTTTACATATTTAAAATTGCACTCATCTAACTCGTTTCAAGAGCCATAACACTTGCACGTCCAAGAAAAATGCAAGAGATGTTAGATCTGTGAAAAGCGGTCATCGTTATATACTATCAAGGAAAACAAATATGTCTTTTATTTAAAGAGAAATAATTGCAATTAGCAGCTCAATTAATATACTTACCATTAAGATAAAAGCAGTACAAAAGTAGAGCTGCTTACGAAATCTATAATTGTTCAAAACAAAGGAATTTGCTAACATTCCAATTGTTCATTTTGCTATAATATTTACAGCATTAGACGATATATAGATTACACCACAAGGTCCCGTTCATTACCATATTTTATTACATACTTAGCGAAGATATGTTCTGTTTTGCATATGTAATATAGCCGGAAGTAAACAGTCCTCGTTCTGAAATATCCATATCAGGCTGGTGATATGGCTATTTCAGCCCGGGTGTGATTACAACTCCTAATTGGAAGTATATAATAAACAGATTAAGACATGACCTTTTCCATATCAGCACGGTTTTCATCCCGAGACCCATATCAGCCCTCAGCTGGTGCCTCGGGCTGATATGGGGGTCTCGGGATGATAACCGTGCTGATATAAAAAAAAATGCCATGTACTAATCTCTATTTATCCACTAGAGATACACTGTAGTTAAATTTTATAATTTTAATTGCGAGGCTTGCCGAGCATTTTAAAATTTTTAAATTTAACTATCGAGAGTGGATAAAATATTGTAATAATCGGGATAAAGTGGTGTAATCTTTTTCACTAATGATCAATGATAAACACCGAGAACTGTATTCAGAATAGATTTGGCGGGAAATAGCACGGGGCTTTATTCAACATACGTTGAATAAAGAAAATTTATCCAATGGGTCAAAACCGGTTTAAACTTGACATATCATTAGAAAAACATTGTTCACCAACACTATGTTGACGGGGGTATAGTAAAATTACCGAACAGAATTTGCAAGAGCCACAGTCCGACAAAGTAAATTGAAAACCATCGGGAAATTGTCGATTGCAAAGGTCCTCACTTGATACAGGCATTTCAAAGAATATTGTGGCTTAAACAGGTTTTATGGCGCGTACTAAGTAGAAATGAGGTTGTGAGGGATTTGTTGGATGGCTGACTGGTAAAATTATGAGCATATCCCTATTACAGAGGTTTTGATTATTTTTACATTTTAAACGACAAACATAATACCATTATAAATACGAACTGGAGCTGCTCTCTATATTTGTCTTTTCTTTTCTTTAATTTAATCACAAAATGAATAAGCTCTCTGTATATTTCCAGGAGCCAGTTTTATTGGTGTGGCTTATTTCAGAGTATATTTTCCGAGTCTGGGCAGCTGGCTGCCGGTCTAGGTATCAGGGATGGAGCGGACGTTTCCGATTTATGAGGAGGCCGCTATGTATAATAGGTGAGCGTCGTATTTCAATGAAGACGAACAGTAACGTGAAATGATTAAAGACATGGCCTACATGTATCATGGCTAATTAAGATACACAATTAGATTCGTTTAGCTTTTTAAAAAGTACATTTGACCTCTGTACCATGAAAAAAAAGATTTACGTCAGAGAGGCTGTGGATGAAATATAAAAATTAAATAGATTTGCAGACTTACCGTATGAAACAAATCAAAAATTCATTTGAGGATGTGCTGCAAAACACTTCAAACCTTCCTACCCTATTAACTGTTTTAACTGAGAACTGCAGATACTTTTGATTGATCAAAAGTTCACTTTAGCAATCAGAGTATACATGTAGGTATATTCCAGCACATTTCATTGGGGTTAATGCGTTTCAATAAGAACCAAATTGAGAACAAACAGCAGAACGATCGCCAAAGGCACTGAGTAGTTCGCACTACATACTAATAAAATCAAGTGCTAGCATATCAAAAATTCACAAAAATAAGAATAAAAATTAAAGCAACAAATACCTAACCAACAAGCTGGAGAGAATATATGATAATAAAAGATCAAAACACTAATGACAATATACAAGAAACACATCTGGGGCATATTGTTTCGTCATTTCAGAACCTTTTTACTATTGAGTACCTGCAGTATAGTCGACAGGGCCAAATTTTTGTTGCTTAAAACACTTGGTATATACCATGGTTTTGTTTCACCATTGTTGCATTTGTCATTAAAGAAGTTTCAAAATCTTTGCTATGGTTTGCACGATTGTAAAAATACAATGTAATTTGAGAATGAGAATATGTATTTTGAGTAGATCCAGAGTTTATTACCAAGTTGCGAAACTGACTTTGTTTTTATTCGGCAGTATGACGGGTGCCATACGTTGAACATATCATACTTGACTTTGATTCCTCCAGTTATTGTAGGCGATCACACTGTTAGTACATTAGTACATTCTTGTTTACATTTTTTTAAATGAAATTGTGTTGTCCTCGTTTGTGTTGAATCTATATTTGATTCTCGATTTTTTATGCCTTTTTACAATTCTATTATTTTGCCAATATATTTTTGATTGATTAGTTAGAGTTTAACTTATGCTAGGTTTACACCGCCGATCAAAGCAACTCGACCGAACTCGATCTATGAATATTCATGAATATTCATCGATCGGGACACTGATCTTGAATGCTCGTGTTCGGTCTACTAACCAAATCGGGGCGATCTTACTAAATCTGTCGAACTCGAGCTGTGTTCCCGATTTTTTTTTGACATGTCAAAAAATATCGTGAAGAGGTCGTGTGCATTATATGTCGAGAACAAGTCGGGAATCAATCGGGGTCTGATCTAGGTAGTCGTGAAGAGGTCGAAAAGGGATCGGTCTTGATCGAGTTTCAAAATTTTAGCCGATCATGCCGATTTCTACCCGACTTTAACTCATTCGCTTCTCGATTTATGCCGAGTCGCTTCCAGACCAACTCGATTAGTACTCGATCATTTCCCGACTAACACGATTCATTCTTTTTTTCTATACAAGATCTTCCCGACCATAACCCGGTTTTTCCCGACAAGTATCCGACTTTTACTCGACCACTCAAGACCTTTACTCGATTGAACACGACAGTATGTCATCTTTTCGCAATATCAAAACATGAGGCTTTCAAGAGCCCCAGTGTCTCACTAGGGCCTTACTTCAGTTTTTAAAGGAGCCATCCAATGGACTCCAATGACTATTTTGATCGAGTTTGGTTGATGATCATCGTTGATATGATGAAAATCTGCTAGATACTATATCAAATGGGGACCAGCCAATGACTATTGCTTTCAATTTTGACCAATTGGGAAAGCAGTTTCAGAGTAGAAGATCTTTGAATGCTTAAGTAAGGTCGAATATTAATCTATGTTCCCCGTTGGATTGCATGCAGACAAGATAGATACTAGTTTGAAATAGGAACATCCAAGGACTGTTTTGACCAATTGGTCTAGTGAAAATTCTTCTGGTACAATGTTTAACTTTGTCCCTCTTAAGCAGTCATCTGGTATTAGCTGACGATATGGCAGACACTATTTTGAAAAGGGACCATCATTTGGCAATCGTGACAAGTTTGGTCTAATTGGCTTAGGGGTTTCAGAGGTAACGTTTGAATGAGTTTTCCTATAAGATCCAATTTAAAGCTATATTCCCAGTTGCCGGTTATATTTGATTAGAAGCAGGCATGGCGGTTTTTTCACATTGAACCAATCGAGATCTATCATCACTCTGCGGTTTCTGGGTAGAATATATTTAAATGCACAGTTTATGGACAAAGGACACAAAATAATGTCAAAAGCTTAACTTGGCTATATCAGGATTGTTGGAAAGAATATCAGATTGTACATGCTACTAGTATAATTAAAGGGTGAAGTGTAGAGGGCTTAAATTCAATCGACTAGCTATGCTGACAGAATTTGAAATTGAATCCGAGATTTACCCAATATACACATTCCAGAAACAGATTCACTAAACACATGAATTCAAGAATAAAATAGTGTTTCTTCCGAGTAGGTTGGTACTCTTATCACAAAATTTGATTCAAGCTAAATCACACAAATAAAATACGATTTTGAACATTTGTAACAGGTACTTGCAAAATAAATTCTTCTAGATTTGCACCGGGCAAATGATGTACCCAACGGGCAGCCACTCGCCATTTTCACTTTCTAAAAAAACGGATTTTTTATACAGAATGCAGGTTTAAAGCTATACACGGAAACTACTGTAAATCTAGTTACCACCCCATATCATGTAATGATATGTCTTCTGTTTTATATATCAGATTAGTCCTACATGTAATAACATGAAAATCACACAGTCGCTTTCTGACGCATGATTAGGAGGATGACCTGCTAGTATGTTAAAGCGAACATTCATTCCACTATAGTGACGACTTTGAAGCATTTGCTATTGTCTAACCCAAAATACGCGCCTTCTGTGTCAGATTCGCCTTCTCTGCTATTCTATATCTATCACAGTTATCATCTTTTCCATGAAGCATCAGCCACATGGGCCACACATTTTGCTGTACTACCACCATGCTGAACTGTTCCCTGAATTATCACGTTTCATCCCCATATATATATATACAAACGTACTAAAAGGACAAAACTCGAGCACACTCGACTATTTCACGATCTTCTACCGACCAGGTCTACTTAATCAAACACAAATCGGGCTATGATCTGGCTC
>MJUU01006211.1:0-19670 GCA_002080025.1 Modiolus philippinarum
GGCCGGGCGGACAGTCAGACGGACGGACAGGCTGATTACTATAGGGCACCGCCATTTCATGGCGGGGGCCTAATTAACTGTGTATCGTTTCTTTTATTGAGTAGTATATATTACAGTAATCATTTGAACAGAATTGTTAGATTATTACTACTTTTTTGCTATACCATTGCAAGTAAAATGTTGATTCAATGGAAGTTAACGCTGCCAGTGCTTTAGTTTTGAGTGCTCCATGAGGGACCCTTCTTTTATATACCACACTTTTATATTTTAATTTTGTGATAGTCGATGATGTTTGTGGTGCAGAATTGTCCTTGCACTTTTCAAACTGTAAGAGGTTTAGACAAATAACACTTTAATTCACTGGATTTAAATTTGGTTCGTCTAAGGGTTTGATAAGCGTTGTTCCATTGCTTGTTTTAACCGTGTATTTGTAGAGACTTGGTCTCATGTGCATTTATTCCATATCTCCCCATTGATTATTTAAGACTGGAATTCGTCACTCCCGTAAAAAGATCCCCCGTGCGATAGATGTCTGCTCACTATACATTTTAATTATGATTTACTTATCCTTGAGAGAATTTTCCATATGGATACACTATCATACTCTCAAATTTGGCTTTTTATATTTTTTTGCAATTTCAAAATGTTATTCTGACCACCTGTTTATTGTGCCCACATCTCATGACTTTATCATGCCAAGTTTTCTTGCTATTGACTCGATGAGGGCCCTGTGGTTGTTTATATGTAATGCTTGTCTTCTGTTAGTCCTTTTGTCGGGCAACGGATGATAACGATTGTAAGAACTTTTGCCAATTAATGTTATGTTGTTAACGATCCCACATCTATGACATGAGAGATATAGTATTCACAACGAGAACTAGTTGATTATTAAATTTCTCACAACGAGTTAAATAAATTTTGCAAATGTTTAAAAGCAAGGCTTGTCGGTCTTTTTAACATTTGAAATTTTATTTTACGAGATGTGAGCAATTTGATAATTAAAAAAACACCGAGGATTGTATTTTGAATAGATTTGGCGGGAAATTTCACGAGACTTGTCCTTTCTCTAGAGAGGAAAACAAATGTTTTCACACCGTGCAAGAAATGTGAAAACTGGTTAGAAATTAGAGAAACATAGATATAGCATTTTTCGAGCAATGAATTCCGCTCAAACCGGTGCTAGGGGCCGTCTTGAACTTACTCTAAGGTATGAGCGAAGCTCATTGTTGAAGGCCTCATGGTGACTTCAAGACCAAGAACAGCAATATTTTTAAAAAAAAAATCAAACCATTATTCTAAACATCTGTATATATAATGTCTACATCTCTTCTTTTCCAACTTTCCTTACAATCAACACGATTACATCGTTTGTATGCCGGATTGACTTTTTGCCCCTTTGTTTGATAATGGATGACAGTGTTTTCAAGATTATTTTGGGCGATATTTTGATGTGTGTATCCATGGAAATTGATAAATATGGATGTAACATTCTTCAACATCTGGGAAAGGAATTCCGCTCAAATCGATGCTAAGGACCGTCTTGAACGTACTATGAAATGAGTGATTGTTCTTTGTCGAAGCTTCATGGTGACTTCAAGATGAAGAACGACAATAAAAAATTGTTCCATTTGCTTAATTTTACCATTTTTGTAGCATATTGTCTCACGTAAATTTACTACATATCATTTTTTCCAACAAGTGCAAATTAAATACCGAAATTACTAGTACTCTTAATTTATTTTCTGCATATGCGTATTTCGACAACTTATATCTGATCGGTGCAGATCAAACCTAAAAATTTGGAAGTCCATTAACCGAAAAACGTGTTAAAGCTGATGGAGAACAATTAACCGAAAGGATCTAATTTAGAAAAGTCAAAATTCAGCTAAGGACAGTTCTATGTATGAGGGAGATACTCCTTAGTTTTAAACACAATTTTGTAAAATTCAGACATTGCAAGTTTCAATATAATCGGTTTTCTGGTCAGCACCGGAGTACTGACTACTAGGTTAGTGAATATCCTTGGGGACTAACAGTCCACCAGCAGAGGCATCGGCCCAGTGGTAATAAATAACAAAATACCGAAGTTACTGTTATACTTTATTTTCTAGTCAGTGGTCTACAGATATAATCCTCAGTTAAGTAAATTACAAATCAAGATCCACTTCCGAGAAAGAAATGCAAAGTACACTTCATTTTATTCACGTGTCTACTTGAACATAGATATCAATTATCATATCTGATTACTTTTTGAAGGTAAAGTTGTTTTTTTTTTTCCTTCGCTTGAAAACAATTGATGGCTTTTCCATATACAAATTTTGATTTCTTGAAAATTGAGTCCAGTTCAAAACTGGTAAATTGATTATTTTACTCCAATTTGAATAGCAGTTGCATGAATCATAGCACCTGCTTTTCTGAGATACCTTTTCCAATTTTATGAAGGTTACCCAGAACAAATTAAGACTTTATTATAATAATATTTTTTTAACCTTACTTTCATGGCGTACATCTCTGCTTTTGCATGTTTTATATCCTAACTCATTTCTTTTCGGTGCTGCCTGTGGTGCACTTTTTCTGATTTTTTTGCCTTCGAATTTAAAGAAACATACAAAAATATCTATAACTGAATAATTTGAAAAGAAGGGTTTTATTGCAAGTCTTTACAATAGAAAAACAACAGCAAAATAAATAACCTTTACAAATCAAACTAAAACCAATGGCAATAAGTTATAAGTTATAAGTTAACTTTTCCCCTTTTTTACAATCCATGATGCCACTATGAAAGTATTGCTGATACTTTTCCGATTCACAATAGAGCGATAACTTTATTTTTTTTTCTTTTAGTGTTGTTTTAATTTTTTTTCAAACTAATTATCAAATTGTAGTTGACAGTACCATCCTCACTGATAAAGATTGAGTAAAGAATGAAACTATATGTCTATATCCATATAATATTTTACGAAAGGATATGGAGTAGCATTATTGGAGAATATGTATGTAAAAAATTACAAAACTCGTCGAGCTATTCGAACGACAAAAAATATTTTAAAAGTTCTATTTTGTCTTTGTATTCCGTGAAGAAAAAGTATTACAAAAATCTTTACTTCAAGTCGGGCTAGAGCTCACATAACGAGAGAAGCGAAACACTCGATTTGTCCAACCATTATACCGATTACGCCACTGCCACATTTCACTTGGGTCATCTCAAGCTTTTGAGAAGACAATCTCAACGTACCGTCCAATACACAGTATGTGTTCCATTCCTGCAATCGCATGTTAATTCAGTGATGAAACAATGGTAGCACATATATTATACAAAATGTTGTGTATTTGTAAAACATCGCTGTATTTTTAGTACATGTAGTTGTTTTATGAAAGTAACAATACACGATAAGGGTTTTTGTTAATTTGGCTGAAATGAATATTTCCCCAAATCTGTCCTAAAGAAGTTTAATATTCATTTGATATTCAAATCCGTTGTATATCGAATGAACAGTCCGGAAACGAAAGTCAAACGAATATTGAACTGAAACAATTTCAGTTTGATATTCATTCAATATTCATCCCAGTTGCATAAATAGTCCGCGAACGAATGTCAAACCAATATCGAACTGATAAAAATCTCAATTTGATATTCATTCGATATTCATTACAGTTGCAAAAAATAGTCTTGGAACGAATGTCAAACGAATATCGAACTGACAAAAATCTGTTTGATATTCATTTTATATTCATCTACGTCGTATATTCAATGAATGACCCGAAATGAATGTCAAACGAATATCGAACTGAAACAATTTCAGTTTGATATTCATTGGATATTCATCCCACTTGCATAAATAGTCCGGAAACGAATGTCAAACGAATATCGAACTGAAATGTTCAGTTTGATACTTATTCGATATTCACGCCAGTTGCATAAATAGTCCTGGAACGAATGTCAAATGAATATCGAACTGACAAAAATCTCAGTTTGATATTCATTCGATATTCATCTACGTTGTATATTCAATGAATGACCCAAAATGAATGTCAAACGAATATCGAAATATAAAAAATTCAGTTTGATATTCATTTGATATTCAGCTACGTTGTACATTCAATGAATTACCCGAAAACGAATATCGAAGTGAAAAAATTCCAGTTTGATATTCATTTGATATTTATCTACGTTGCACATTCAATAAATGACCCGAAAACGAATGTCAAACGAATATTAAACTGACAAAAATCCCAGTTTGATATTCATTTGATATTCATGTACGTTGTATATTCAATGAATGACCCCAAAACGAATGTCAAACGAAAATCGAACTGAAAAAATTCAGTTTAATATTCATTTGATATTCATCTACGTTGTACATTCAGTGAATTACCCGAAAACGAATGTCAAACGAATATCGAACTGAAAAAATTTCAGTTTGATATTCATTCGATATTCATCCCAGTTGCATAAATAGTCCGGAAACGAATGTCAAAACGAATATCGAACTGAAACAATTGCAGTTTGATATTCATTCGATATTCATCCCAGTTGCATAAAGAGTCCTGGAACAAATGTCAAACGAATATCGAACTGACAAAAATCTGAGTTTGAAATTCATTTGATATTCATCTACGATGTATATTCAATGAATGACCCGTAATGAATATCAAACGAATATCGAACTGTAAAAAATTAAGTTTGATATTCATTTGATATTCAGCTACGTTGTACATTCAATGAGTTACCCGAAAACGAATATCGACCTAAAAAAAAGTCCAGTTTGATATTCATTTGATATTCATCTACGTTGCACATTCAATGAATGACCCGAAAACGAATGTCAAACGAATATCAAACTGACAAAAATCCAAGTGTGACATTCATTTGATATTCAAATTCGTTGTATACCGCATGAACAGTCCTGAAACGAATGTCAAACGAATATCGAACTGAAAGAATTTCAGTTTGATATTCATTCGGTATTCATCCTAGTTGCATAAATAGTCTTGGAACGAATGTCAAACGAATATCGAACTGACAGAAATCTCAGTTTGATATTCATTTGATATTCATCTACGTTGTATATTCAATGAATGACCCGAAATGAATGTGAAACAAATATCGAACTGAAAAAAAATCAGTTTGATACTCATTTGATTTTCATATACGTTGTACATTCAATGATTTACCCCAAAAAACGAATGTCTTGATATTTGAGTTATTGGATGTGGTTTGTTTCCATTGATTTATTCACTTTTTTACCTTTTCGGGGTCATTTAGGGCTGACTATATGGTGTGAGGTTCCTCACTGTGTTGAAGACCATATGGTGACCCCTAGATGTTTTGTTTTGGGTCGTTTTAACCTGGATATGGGATGTTGTCTTTTTGACATTTACCCCATTTCCTTTCTTTTTCATAGTCAAACGAATGTCAAACGGAAAACAATTCCAGTTTGATATTCAATTCATATTCATCTATGTTGCACATTCAATGAATGACCCGAAAACGAATGTCAAACGAATATCAAACTGACAAAAATTCCAGTTTGATATTCATTTGATATTTAAATCCGTTGTATATCGCATGAACAGTCCGAAAACGAATGTCAAACGAATATCGAACTGAAACAAACTCAGTTTGATATTAATTCGATATTCATCCCACTTGCATAAATAGTCCGCGAACGAATGTCAAACGAATATCGAACTGATAAAAATCTCAATTTGATATTCATTCGATATTCATCCCAGTAGCAAAAATAGTCTTGGAACGAATGTCAAACGAATATCGAACTGACAAAAATCTGTTTGATATTCATTTTATATTTATCTACGATGTATATTCAATAAATGACCCGAAATGAATGTCAAACGAATATCGAACTGAAAAAATTCAGTTTGATATTCATTTGATATTCATATACGTTGTACATTCAATGAATTAAACAAAAACGAATGTCAAACGAATATCGAACTGAAAAAATTCCAGTTTGATATTCATTTGATATTCATCTATGATGCACATTCAATGAATAAACCGAAAACGAGTGTCAAACGAATATCAAACTGACAAAAATCCCAGTTTGATATTCATTAGATATCCAAATCCGTTATAAATCGCATGAACAGTGCTGAAACGAATGTCAAACGAATATCGAACTGAAACAATTTCAGTTTGATATTCATTCGATATTCACCCCCGTTGCATAAATAGTCCGGAAACGAATGTCAAACGAATATCGAACTGAAACAATTTCAGTTTGATATTCATTCGATATTCATCCCAGTTTCATAAATAATCCTGGAAAGACTGTCAAAAGAATATCGAAATGACAAAAATCTCAGTTTGATATTCATTCGATTTCATCTACGTTGTATATTCAATGAATGACCCAAAATGAATGTCAAACGAATATCGAACTGTAAAAAATTCAGTTTGATATTAATTTGATATTCAGCTACGTTGTACATTCAATGAATTACCCGAAAACGAATATCGAACAAATATCGAACTGAAAAAAATTCAATTTGATATTCATTTGATATTCATCTACGCTGCATATTCAATGAATGACCCGAAAACGAATGTCAAACGAATATCGAACTGACAAAAATCTCAGTAGTTTGATAGTCATCTGATATTCATCTACGTTGAACATTCATTGAAAAACCCGAAAACGAATGTCAAACGAATATCGAACTGAAAAAAAATCAGTTTGATATTCATTTGATATTCATCTACGTTGTACATTCAATGAATTACCCGAAAACGAATGTCAAACGAATATCGAACTGAAACAATTTCAGTTTGATATTCATTCGATATTCATCCCAGTTGCATAAATAGTCCTGGAACGAATGTCAAACGAATATCGAACTGCCAAAAATCTCAGTTTGATATTCATCTACGTTGTATATTCAATGAATGACCCAAAATGAATGTCAAACTTATATCGAACTATAAAAAAATTCAGTTTGATATTCATTTGATATTCAGCTACGTTGTACATTCAATGAATTACCCGAAAACGAATATCGAACTGAAAAAATTCCAGCTGATATTCATTTGCTATTCATCTATGTTGCACATTCAATGAATGACCCGAAAACGAATGTCAAACGAATATCGAACTGAAAGAATTTCAGTTTGATATTCATTCGATATTTATCCCAGTTGCATGAATAGTCCAGAAACGAATGTCAAACGAATATCGAACTGACAGAAATTTCAGTTTGATATTCATTTGATATTCAGCTACGTTGAATATTCAATGAATGACCCGAAATGAATGTGAAACAAATTTCGAACTGAAAAAAAAATTCAGTTTGATGTTCATTTGATATTCATATACGTTGTGCATCCAATTAATTACCCCAAAAACGAATGTCAAACGAATATCGAACTGACAAAAATTGCAGTTTGATATTCATTTGATATTCATCTATGTTGTACATTCAATGAATGACCCGAAAAGAATGTCAAACGAATATCTAACTGACAAAAATTAAAGTTTGATATTCATTTGATACTCAAATCCATTGGATACCGCATGAACAGTCCGGACACGAATGTCAAACGAATATCGAACTGAAACAATTTCAGTTTAATATTCATTCGATCTTCATCCCAGTTGCATAAATAGTCCGGGAACGAATGTCAAACAAATATCGAGCTGACAAAAATCTCAATTTGATATTCATTTGATATTCATGTACGTTAGATATTCAATGAATGACCCGAAAACGAATGTCGTACGAATATCGAACTGACAAAAATCTCAGTTTGATATTCATTTGATATTCATCTACGTTGTACATTCAATGAATTACCCGAAAACGAATGTCAAACGAATATCGAACTGAAAAAAATTCCAATTTGATATTCATTTGATATTCATCTACGTTGCACAGTCAATGAATGACACGAAAACGAATGTCAAACGAATATCAAACTGACAAAAATCCCACTTTGATATTCATTTGAAATTCAGATCCGTTGTATACGGCATGAACAGTCCGGAAACGAATGTCAAACGAATATCGAATTGAAACTATTTCAGTTTGATATTCATTCGATATTCATCCCAATTGCATAAATAGTCCGGGAACGAATGTCAAACGAATATCGAACTGAATAAAATTCAAGTTTGATATTCATTTGATATTCATCTACGTTGCACATTCAATGAATAACCCGAAAACGAATGTCAAACGAATATCTAACTGACAAAAATCCCAGTTTGATATTCATTTGATATTCAAATCCGTTGTATACTGCATGAACAGTACGGAAACGAATGTCAAAGGAATATCGTACTGACATAAATCTTAGTTTGATATTCATTTGATATTCATATTTCTATTATTCAGTGAATTGCAATAAACATGAATATCAAACGTTGCTTTTTTACCGTTTGATTTTCATTCGATATTCAAGTTTTTTGCTTCATTTCATAACAATTATCATGAATATCGAATGAATATCAAACGGTAAAAAATTACCGTTTGATATTCAGTTTAATATCCATAATTCTGAATGTCGAATATCGAACGTCGAACGTCAAACGTACTTGATCCCGGTATTGATTTTTTGTTTCTTTATCCTTGTCATGTTGCACTTATTACACACAAACCTACCTCTTTTCAAATACACAATAAAATGTATATTCTATTTTAGGCTTATAGGTAAGCTTTCCTTTTTTTCATATTATCGTAAATTGTTCGTTAGTCACCCAAGCATAAAAATGATTTTCTTACTTTTTTGGTTACTAGTATCTTTCATTATTATAAATCTTTATTTTTTTTTTCGATGTAAATAGCTTGTTTATCATTGGTCTGATTCATATTGCACAATAGTTTTCTAAATCTGACGATCAATTTTGATAAATTAAAATCACAAAATAGACTTATATTATTCTTACTTGCTTCTCGTATACATACATAATAATTTCACAAAAGTTAAACATGTACACATTTGATTACATTTAAGAAGATTGCCTAGACATACAATGTGGCGCTATGATACGGGTCTTTCGTAACCTGAGGACGACTGGTCATGTGGATGTAGTGTGGCATCAAGTGCATTGTTATTATGTTGGCTATACTCCCTTATATCATTGATATCAGGAACGGCACTCAAGTAGTGATCCTCATCCTTTTCTGATGCCCTCTGTCTCATAACAAATATTACAAGCACCACCGCTTCAACAATACCCATGATTCCTTTCACAACACCAACAATTAGACCCGTATTAGAACCTTCTGTGCCAGGGTCTGGTGATAAAGATGGTGCCGGGGGTGCTGCAATTAGAAGACAATTATGCATTAAAAGAACAGAAATTAGATCTTATTCAAGTTAACGCGACATATCAAAATGCATCTAGTTTAAATCTGTACCGAATTCGGCTTTTTTCATTATCTCACTGTCTCCACTACTCCTTCAAATATTACAAACATCAATTATACTTGTAAATCAATGAAATTCTTTATTAATGCTTTTACCCCTGCCTTCTCGGCATTATTTTTTATGGAAAGCTTATCCTACTAGCAACATCAAAGTATGACATGTCATACAAAAGCGTAGGACTGGTGTTATTGTTAATATATAGAACAAAACAGAACACCAAGTAAATTGAATTACAGCATTCTGGTGGACTGAACTAGTCTCAACAATAAAAACTCTATGAAAGTGCCAAATAAAGAAAAACAGAATGCTAGTACAGCATTCTGGTGGACTGAACTGGTATAAACAATAAAAACTCTATGAAAGTGCTGAATAAAGAAAAACATGACACCTATTTTGCTTTATCAGACATGTACAGTTGGTGCAGTCCTAACCTCTCACAAAGCTAACTTAGAACCTCTAAGTTAACTTAGAACTGTTCTAGAAAATTGTTCTAAAAGCAGACATTGTCAAGAACTGTTCTAAAAGCAGTCATAGAGTAGAACTGTTCTAAAAGCATTCATCGAGTAGAACTGTTCAAAAAACGGTCATAACCTGTTCTAAAAGCAGCCATGGTCTCCCGTATGACTGCTTTTAGAACTGAATTAACTTAGAAAATGACCGTTTTTATGACCGCTTTTAGAACTGCTCTGTCTTATGACCACTTTTAGAACTGCTCTATTTTATGACTGCTTTTAGAACTGTTCTAAGTTACCTTAAAAAATTACAGTTTTTTGATGGCCGTTTCTAGAACTGTTCTACGTCTGCTCTAAGTTAACTTCAAGTTAACTTAGAATTGTTTCTAAGTTAACTTGGAGTTAACTTGGATGAGAGGTTATGACTGCACCCAACTGTACATTGTTTAAATATCAAAGCATTCAATTATACGTGGTATATCCAAAATCAGTTCGTATTCAAAAGTAAAAGAATCACTTAATTATATCTAATCAAATTCAGAGCTTTTCTAATATATTAAGGGGTGTGACTCTTTAATATAGAGATTAGATAATTTTATTTATATTATTTATTTCAAAGATTACATTTGGGACTGGTTGTAACAGGCACTGAATCATAACGTTTAGTTAAACAACACTGCTTTGTTCTACATGTATCCGGACGTGTAAAGTAGGGACCTTTAGGTGAGACAAATGCTTTTAGATTGGATAGAAATACTAATTGAAAAATAAACTAGTGTTTGGAGCAGGAGGTGCACATCTTTAGCTCACCTGGCCAAAGGCCTTGTGAGCTTTTGCCATCACTTGGCGTCCGTCGTCCGTTGTCCGGCGTCCGTCGTCCGTCCGTAAACTTTTACATTTTAATCTTCATCTCTGAAACTCTAAGTCAAATGTAACCAAACTTGAAACAAATGTTCCTTGGCATGAGGAGACTAAAGTTCGTGATTTTGGTGCAGATCGGAAAACCAACATGGCTGATGTGGCTAAAAATAGAACATAGGGGTAAATTGCAGGTTTGGCTAATAACTGAAAGACCGTTACAGATATCAAAAATCTGATGGAATAAAAATTATCAGCATGATGAGATCTACCCACTGTGCAATTTTGAAGAAAATCTGAAACCCATCTCGAAATTGTAGCCCTTTTTCCGTTAAATTTTCAAAAATTTTGCATTTTTTATTTTTTATTTCAAAAAATGTAACAGACAGAGGTCAGGTGTAAAGTGCAAAAATATTCAGCATATCAAGTTGCAGGAGTTATTGCCCTTTTTTCACCGATTTTTTTTCGTAATTTTCATCTTTTATTTTCCAAAACTATAGAAGATGAAGGTTAAGTGTGAATTGATGAAATGTTTGCCGTGCTGTGGCGACTTCAAAACTGATGTTGAAAATTGTTCCTTGACCAACATTTCAAAATGGCGGCCAAAAAAGGCGGGAAAATTCATCATTGTCCGATTTCAATGAAATTTGGTTTCGAAATAGATATTGATGTTGCGACTTCAAAATCGGTGTTGAAAATCGTTCGTTGACCGACATTTTCAAATTGGCCGTCAAAAAAGGCGGGAAAATTCAACATTGTCCGATTTCAATGACATTTGGATTCCAAATTGGTCTTGATGTCGCAACTTCAAAACTGATGTTAAAAATTGTTCGTTGACCGCCATTTTTAAAATGGCGGGAAAATTCAACATTGTCCGATTTCACTGAAATTTGATTCCAAGTAGATATTGATGTTGCGCTTTCAAAAACGTTGTTGAAAATTGTTTGTTGACTGCTATTCACAAAATGACATCTCGACTTCAAAACTGGTGTCGAAAGTGGTCCTTAGCAAGAACGTTTTTTGTCAACAAAGAAATATAGTAAAAATATAGTAAAACATGATCAGACTTTAAAAACAGTTCAAGATATTGGCGGTGTTTGAGCTACGAAAGTTTGAGAAACTGAAGATCAACTGTATAACTTACAATGTTATCTTGATTGTGGCAACTGAAAGCCAGGTGAGCGATACAGGCTCCTGGGAGCATCTGGTTATTTATCAAACATGTATTAATTATTTCAATTATTGACAACAATATTATATAAGTCATCAAACATTGTGACACTGACCTCAAAAATACTCCAAACCCAAAGAAAATAGTACATATACAATTTGTACTTAATCCTAAATAACAAATGGAGAGGATGAAAATTTAACCATCAATTAACCAACATTAACAAGCTATTGAATAAAGCAAAAACTTGGACTTGGATAAAGGAATAAATTTCCCTCAGTTTTAGGTAAAGCCATGACAGGGAAATCAATAGTACCTGCTTTTACTTCTAGTAAATTAATATATAAGACTTGACTGAATTACATAACAAATTGGACGCTCTTAAAATTCCAAAAAATGCAAAATTCAAAAACACCCACATAAATGCTTTCATTGGAAAATCAGTGTCTAAAAAGATATCATACTTCTAATATGTGAAATGGTAAATGGTAATCTTGATGTAGGTAAATCAGTATTAATTTTTGAAATACCCTGCATGGTTAATGAAACACTAAAGTTTTCAAATGAAGAAATATCATGACCCAAAAGTCGACAAATAGTTTAAAGTCCTGATATATAATTCTTAATTAATGCAAGACTCAACAGGCTATGTGAATAAAAAACAAATGTAATCGCATATGACGTCACTCGCACAAGGAAATGGTTTAAACTAGTAATATGCACAAAATAAAGCATAAGAACGCAACTGTGTCTTTAAATTACTGCTTGTTCCGGGCCTAAAAGCGATTTTCTTTACTGTTTCGCTTCCTTGGAAATTGTAGTTCTGCGGGACACAATTTCTACAAAAAATAGACATCATAGTAATCTTCCAAGATACCTTACTAACTATACAATCTGTAAAAGATTTGTCACAGGATGATATGAGATGATAAAAAGTTCTCTGTATTTGGAGTCTATATTCCAAAGAGACAAACAATCTGACAACTGATTACATTTACTTTCGATTATTAAAGTTAAATTTCTGCATTATTAAGGTAGTTCGAGCCTACTAAAAATATCAGATGGATTTTTTTTTATTTTAAAATATTTTGTACGTCTTAGTCAATTTGTTAAAAAAAATAAATAAAAATGATATATCGCGATCATGTTTTACTGTTACCAGGCTTTGAAAATCAGGTCAATTACAGTATTTTTCAGCGATATTTACAAAGAACATATAGGGAAATATGAGAACATGTTTATACTTTAGCTTTCATATGAAATAAATAGCAGATAGATGTTTTTTATTCCTTGACATTTCAGAGGTATATATTTCAGCTGTATGTTGAGCACAAAAAATCTATATGTCACCGATTGATGAAGAAAGATATTTTATATCATTTACGAAAAGTGTATGCCAATCTATCATGACGTTACAATGAAAAGGCCATATAAGGAATATTCCAGCTAGAAAATCAAGTCAATTCCGGGTCCGACTTGTGTTTCGTAGATGCTCCAATCGAATGCGCCGTGTACTAGTGTCGATCTACCTTAGACGCACAAATCATAGCAATTTGTCGAGCGACATGTAACATCAATTCGTCTCTTCCTCTTCCACAATTAACTACTTGTATGACACTTTGATTGTCACAATATATATCTTAATTCATTTATTTACAATATTTTTCTCCCATAATCTTAATCCTACATATACAGCAAAAATTTCTACAACAGCTATATGTGCACCACTGAATTTACTTGGAATTTCCATGTGCAAATATTCACGTTTGACAAAATTGATACCACCAAGTCCTTTTAAACTAGCGTCAGTAGAGAAATATTTATAATTATATCAGGATGCTGATACACAAGTCTCCCAAACGAACTCCCAAATCAGACTTCAGAAACCTTTTTGTAAAGGTTTGTTCAATTCTGAGCACTTTTAATTTTCACGCTTTTTTTGCCTTTCCATGGTAACGGTGGGCATTTTGAAATATTTTAGACTAAAAACAAATTCCCTGTATGCTATACAACCTTTCTGTAAGTTTTCATGCAATTCTGAGCATTTTGATTTTCCCGCCTTTTTGCCGTTTCCATGGCAACGGTTGAAATTTTGAATTTTTTTTTAGACTAAAAACAAATTCCCTATATGCTATACAACATTTCTGTTTTCGGGCAGTTCTGAGAACTTTTAATTTTCCCGCCTTGTTCCGTTTCTATGGTAACGGTGCCATTTTGAAACCCCCTAGACCTTCTTCCATAAATACACATTGGTATTTATGTTCCTGCTAATTTTCATTAAGATCTGATGAGTGGTCTATCAGATATGCCCGGACAAATTGTAATACGATTTTTGTCAATTTCCCGCCTTTTTGCTGTTTCCATTTCAACGGTGCCATTTAGAAAATCCATAGACCTTCTTGCACAACTAGACATTTGTATCTATGCTCCTACTAAGTTTCATTCAGATCTGATGTGTGGTCTCCTAGATCTATATATTTTGAATTTTTTTAGACTAAATACAAATTCCCTATATGCTATACAACATTTCTGTAAGTTTTCATGCAGTTCTGAGAACTTTTTATTTTCCCGCCTTTTTTCGTTTCCATGGTAACGATACCATTTTGAAAACCCCAAGACCTTCTTTCATAAATACACATTGGTATTTATGTTCCTGCTAAGTTTCATTGAGATCTGATGAGTGGTCTATCAGATATGCCCCGGACAAATTGTAATACGATTTTTGTCAATTTCCTGCGTTTTTGCTGCTTCCATGGCAACGGTGCCATTTAGAAAATCCATAGACCTTCTTGCACAACTAGACATAGGTATCTAGCTCCTACTAAGTTTCATTCAGATCTTAAGTGTGGTCTCCCATATCTGCCCTAGACAAAGCATCTCGAAATTTTGTCAATTTTCCCGCCTTTTTTCCCGTGTCCATGGCAACGGTTCCATGTTGGAAGTTCCCAGACCTTCCTGCACAACTTTACATAGGTATCCATATTCCTACAAAGTTTCATTGAAATTTGACGAGTCATCTTTGAGATCTGCCCCAGACAAATTTTTGTCCGGAAAGAAAAAGAAGAATAATAAAAATAACGAGTGATGATATGTTTGCATGCAAACACAAGTCACCCAAACCAGATTCCATACTAAATTGCTCTTTGAAAGAATGTTGTGTTGTAAATTTATCACCAATGATTGTATTAATGTTTTCGAGTGTTGTTTTTTTATTCATGATATCAGAATTAGTGTTTGAAATTCATTATGTTTTCGTCTATCAGTACTAGTAGTACTTTGATTCGCAGGTTAAAATATTTTCTTTATTGCGTTAGAAAGGAAGTTGCGTCATAATGTTCTCATTATTGATTCATCGCTGAAACCAATATTCCAAGCTTAATATGCATATTTATTGATATTTTAAAATATAATAAAGTTTTGGGGTGTGACCTTGACCTTTGACCTTGACCTCATTTTGAAAGTCCCGTCTTCCTGAACATTTTGTATGTTAAATGTCTTTTGAGTATCTTCAACGGTATTTGAGCTTTAAGCAAAAAACCTCCAAATCGGACATCAAAATTGGTTTTTGGTCCATAGGTTGAAAACGGTTGGTCCAATCATTTTGGACCCAATGTAACAAATGTAGATCTTAACAAGACACACATTTTTGCAATTAAATCTTTTCAGCTATCTATTACAATTTAAGACTTATAACAAAAACAAGGTCTAAGGTCAAAGTTCAATGTGACCAATGACCTTTGACCTTGGCATTTTTGAATGTAACACATATCATCTAAGTTGAATGGAAAAGGTTCCAGGTTTCTATCTCTTACCGTTTTCGAGAAAAAAACATGTTTAAAGATATGACGAAATTTTCAAGGTTCATAACTCACGAAGGGTTGACCATAGAGTTTTGGTCCAAATGTAACGAATGTCCGTCATGACCTAACAAACATTTTGTTATTACATTTAATCATCTAGCTTTAACGGTTTCAGAGTTATTCCAATAAGAATGTTTGAGGTCAAAGTTCAAAGTGACCAATGACCGTGGTCATTTTTGGAAATTTTAAGACCTTCCTGCACATCTTGAGGTTGGTATCTACAATGGTACCAAGTCTCATAAAGTTTGGTCCATCCATCTCTGAGAAAATGCTTGGACAATGTTTGAAAAATCATTGAGGAATAATAATAATAATAACAAGTGATAACTGTGTTCGCAAGCGAAACACAAAAGTCTCCCAAAGGACCTCCCATATTAGATTTCAAGGCATTACGAGACTCCCTCCAAAACAAAATTTGGGCAGGGGTTCCCTTACATTTTGTATAAATTAGTTTATACTAGGGATGGCAACGAGTAACCGGTTACTCGGTTAATCGGTCGAATAGAGTGTAACCGGTTAGCAAAAGCGGTATTCGAGTACTCGGCATCAAAATCAATTTCAGTTATATGTTTGTTTTGTGTACAATCAGACATCGGTATTTTTATTTATTTATTTGATTGGATACATATCAACGACCAATTAATTGACAAGTTGTTTACATAACAGATACTTAAATAATTACTTTTAAATTTTCAGTTCTATCATAGTGTCTTCAACTGAAGTCTAATGAGCTAACTTAATTTGCTAATTATCTACCTATAGAAATTATAGAGTTTACATGAATTAACAAAATGTTGAAGTATAATGTACTGTCATAACAGAATATACATGGTAGAAATATTAAATTTATGAACATGTATTACGTATATAATACAAACAATTATGAGATGAGCACTTTATGAGGGGGCTGGACATGTCTCTTCACAAAATAAAGTAAACTATAATTTACATCAAGAAAATTTGTTATTCCACTAAATAACCCAATTTATACAGTTTGAAAAACGAAAGAAAAATTATTAATATTTATGGATTAAAATGGTAAAACAATTTAATATAAACCAAGAAAAAAAAAAGAATATCACAGGAGCATTTTCCTGAGATGACGACTGGAAAGTATCTAAATGCTAGCTTATATATATATTTTTTTAGTTTCCCTATCTCTATGTACATCACGAAACAGAGATCTCGAAAACTTTCACTATTTCATTAAACACCGGTTAACCGGTTAATCAGTCGAAAGATTTCCTAATAACCGGTTACAGTATATCTGTGAAATTGCCATCCCTAGTTTATAAACAATGTACATATTGCTGACATGAAATTATTACATGCAGAAGAAAACACATTTTTCTTAAAATTATAGATTTCTTGCTTGGTTTTCATGGCAACCAAATGCACTATTAACTTTTACATCCAATTTCATACCTTGCTAAAAAAATTTGGGCAGGGGTTCCCCTTAATACATATGGCTGTAATAAAAATACAACAATTAACAAATATTAACAGTAATAACAATTTTCTCAAAATTCGAAGTTTTTTTTAAAAGTTTCCATGGAAACCATAGTTATTTTGAAATTTCTGCATCCATTACAATCAATTTTAAACCCCCTTCCAAATCAATTTGGGCAGGGGTTCCCCTTATAATCTAATACATATTGCTGTAATCAAAATACTATTATCAACAAAAACTACTATTTTCCCTAAATTTTCATTTTTAGGTATGGTTTCCATGGCAACGGTAGTTATTGTGAAATTTTCGATGCTCTGAAACCCTTTATTACATGACCCTCATCTTTCTCATGAAGTTTCATGGAGCTAGTGTTTATAGTTTTTGAGAAACAGTGAATAATATGATTAAAATCATTCAAAATGTCATTTTCCCATAGGGTTACTATAGGATGACCCAACCCCTTTTTGATACCCCAAAAATATCCTAAATGGACCCCCTTTTGACAAATTTTTGATGATTGCACATTTAAATACATAGGGCTAATATGCTACCAAGTTTGGAACCTGTAGGTCCAATGGTCTTTGAGATCTGCTCCGGACAACTTCATCCGGACGAGATTAAGAAAGATGGAAGAATAATAACAAATAATAATAATTGTGTTCGCAAGTGAAACACAAAAGTCTCCCAAACAAACTCCCATATCGGATTCTTGGGCATTATAAAACCCCATTCAAAAAAAAATTGAGCAGGGGTTCCCCTTATAATTTACTTTATACATATAGCTGAAATCAAAACATAACACACAGCCGACAACACGTTTTTTTCTCAAAATTTTAGCTTTTTGGCTTGGTTTCCATGGCAACCACATGCTCCATATCCATAACAATGAATTTCATACCTTGTTTCAAAAAAAATTGGGCAGGGGTTCCCCTTATAACTTAAATAATACATATAGCTGTAATGAAAATACAATTAACAATAATAAATGCGTTTTCTCAAAATTTCAATTTTTTTTCATGGTTTCCATGGCAATGGTACTAATTTTGAAATTTCTAATCCTGTTTGACCCTTTCTTACATGACAAACATCTTTCCTGTGAAGTTTCATGGGGTTACAGTTACTAGTTTTTAAGATACGCTGGAAAAATGGTGAAAAAAATTCAAAATTTCATTTTCCCATAGGCTTAACATGGAGTACCCCACCCCTATTTGAGCCCCCTAAAATGCACCTTAATGGAACTAATTTTGAAATTTCTAATCCTGTTTGACCCTTTCTTACATGACAAACATCTTTCCTATGAAGTTTCATGGGGTTACAGTTACTAGTTTTTAAGATACGCTGGAAAAATGGTGAAAAAAATCAAAATTTCCCATAGGGTTAACATGGAGTACCCCATCCCTATTTGAGCCCCCCCCCCCAAATGTACCCTTAATAGATCCCAATCTAAAACTTTTTAAATAATCAACTATATATATGGGGCTAACATGCTACAAAGTTTCAAAGCTCTAGGTTAAAAGGTCCCTGAGATCTACTCTGGACAAGTTCCAGAAGAAAGAAAGAAGAATAATAACTAGATTTGCAATTGCAAGCAATAGCTAATGTCGCCCCTGACAGCCAATTCAATGATTCCAGCTTGTTCGCAGCATCAAAATCTACCTAGAAATCAAATTTCGTTGAAATCGGACAAAGTTGAATTTTTAACGTATTTTGGCGGCCATCTTGGAAAAGGCGGCCATGTTGAAAAAAATTTTCCTTGCATACCCACCTCCAGATAGTGATCCAACTTTGTACCAAGTATGGTTGAATTCTTTCAAAGCATGATCGAGAAAATTTCAATTTTTGTGAAAATTTGACGAATTTCGAATTTTTCGTATTTTGGTAGCCATCTTGAAAATGGCGGCTGCTTTGAAAAAAAAATTCCTTTCATGCACCCCTCCAGATAGTGATCAAACTTTGTACCAAATATGAATGATATCTGTCCAGGCATCTTTGAGAAAATAGGCGGACAAAAATGCTTGGAAGAAAGAAAGAATAATGAAAAATAATAATAATAATAACTAGTATTAATTGTGTTTGGATGCAAACACAAGAAGTCTCCCAAACGAACTCCCATATCAGAATTCAAAGGCTTCAGATGAGCTCCAAAGATTTTAAACAACAATCCTATCAAATTTCATTCATTTCTGAGCACTTTGCATTTTCCCGCCTTTTTTCTGTTTCCACAGCAACAGACAACAATTTGAAGTCTTGGAGACTGGAACACAATTCTACACATGTTGAACAACCTTCCTGTAAAATTTGATCAAATTCTGAATACTTTGATTTTCCCGCCTTTTTACCATTTCCATGGAACCAGTGGCCATTTTGAAGTCTTGGAGACCAGAACTCAATTCTATACATGTTAGGCAACCTTCCCATAAAATTTCATCCAATTCTGAGCACTTTGATTTTCCCGCCTTTTTTTTGCTGTTTTCATGGTAACCGGTGC
>MJUU01006211.1:20183-34632 GCA_002080025.1 Modiolus philippinarum
TGCCATTTTGAAGTCTTGAAGACCAGAAACCCATTCTACACATGTTAGACAACCTTCCTATAAAATTTCATCCAATTCTGAGCACTTTGATTTTCCCGCCTTTTTTTTGCTGTTTTCATGGTAACCGGTGCAATTTTCAAAATTCCAAGACTGGAAAGCACATCTTGGGATAAGGTTCTATCATCATGTGAAGTTTCGTCAAGATTGGATCACTGGTGTCCGAGAAATTTGGTGGAAAACGGATGAATAATAATAATAATAACTAGATTTGCAATTGCAAGCAATAGCTGATGTCGCCCCTGGCAGCCAATTCGATGCTTCCATCTTGTTCGCAGCGTCAAAATCTACCTAGAAATCAATTTTCATTGAAATCGGACAAAGTTGAAATATTGACGCATTTTGGCAGCCATCTTGACAATGGCGGCCATTTTGAAATTTTTTTCCATTGCATCTTGTTCGTAGTGTCAAAATCTACCTATAAATCAATTTTCATTGACATCGGACATGGTTAAATTTATTACGTATTTTGGCGGCCATTTTGAAAAATTTCTTCGCATAGATTCCTTGCACTCACCCTATTGAACATTTCTCTAAAATATGAAGAGTTTCTGCAAAGCAGTTGCCGAGATATTGATTCCTCAATTTTTTAGCGTAAAATGGCGGCCATCTTAGAAATGGCGGCCATTTTGAAAAATTTTTCACCGTCATGCACAACTTCAGATGGTGGTCCAACTGTGTGCCAAGTATCAAGTGATTCGGGTCAGGCAGCTTTGAGAAAAGGCCCGGACAAAATTCCGGGAATAAAATAATAATAAAGAAAGAAAAAAAAAATAACAACAAAGAAACGGAACAATAACAATATGTCTCCCCGACTTCGTCTGGGGCGACATAATAACTAGTATTAATTGTGTTAGGATGCAAACACAAGAAGTCTCCCAAACGAACTCTCATATCAGAATTCAAAGGCTTTAGATGGGATCCACAGATTTTAAACAACCTTCCTGTCAATTTCATGCAATTCTAAGCACTTGAATTTTCCCGCCTTTTTACCGTTTCCATGGCCACGGTCGCCATTTTGAAGTCTTGGACACCGGAACCAAATTGTACGCTTGTTAGGCAACCTTCCTGTAAAATGTCACCCAATTCTGGGCATTTTGATTTTCCCGCCTTTTTTAAAGTTTCCATGTCATCGGTCGCCATCTTGAAGTCTTGGAGACCAGAAGCCAATTCTACACATGTAAGGCAACCTTCTTGTAAAATTTCATTCAATTCTGAGCACATTGATTTTCCCGCCTTTTTTTACCATTTCCATGGCACCGGCCATCATTTTGAGGTCTTGGACACCAGAAGTCAATTCTACAAATGCAAGGCAACCTTCCTGTAAAATTTCATCCAATTCTGAGTACTTTGATTTCCCGGCCTTTTTTACCATTTCCATGGCACCGGTCGACATTTTGAAGTCTTGGAGACCAGAAGTCAATTCTACACATGTAAGGCAACCTACCTGTAAAATTTCATCCAATTCTGAGCACTTTGATTTCCCGCTTTTTTTACCATTTCCATGGCACCGGTCGACATTTTGAAAATTCCAAGACTGGAATGCACATCTTGGGATGGGGTTCTATCATCCTGTGAAGTTTGGTTAAGATTGGATCAGTGGTGTCCGAGAAAACTGATGGACAAAGTTGAGGCGGAAAACGGAAGAAAAAGAATAATAATAACAAGTAATAACTGTGTTCGCAGAGCGAAACACAAAAGTCTCCCAAACGAACTCCCATATCCAGCAACCCTCCTGTAATATCTCATAAAATCTTGAATATTTTGAATTTCCCCGCGTTTTTTTCCGTTTCCATGGCAACGGTTGCCATTTTGAAAATTTAAGACCAAAAATCAATTCGATGCATGCTAGGCAACCTTCCTATCAAATTTCATCCAATTCTGAGCACTTTGAATTTTCCCGCCTTTTTTTTTGTTTCCATGGCAACGGTCGCCATTTTTAAAATTTAAGACCAAAAATCAATTCTATGCATACTAGGCAACCTTTCTGTCAAATTTCATCCAATTCTGAGCACTTTGAATTTTCCCGCCTTTTTTCCGTTTCCATGGCAACGGTCGCCATTTTGAAAATTTTAAGACCAAAATTCAATTCTATGCATGCTAGGCAACCGTCCTGTCAAATTTCATTCAATTCCTAGCACTTTGATTGTTCCCGCCTTTTTTCCGTTTCCATGGCAACGGCCGCCATTTTGGAAATTCCGAGCCCGGATGGCACATCTTCTCATTGGCCTCTACCAGCATTTGAAGTTTCATGAAGTTCCAATGACCGGTCTTCGATATATGTCTCGGACAAAAATTTTTCGCCGGAAGAAGAAGAAGAATAATAACTAGTGTTCCTATGTTTGGATACAAACATAAAAGTCTCCCAAACCTCCCATGGACACAGAAGATGGCTTTTTATTTGAGTTCAGCACAATCTTGACAACCCATCTATCAAATTTCATCCAATTTGGAGCACTTTTAATTTTCCCGCCTTTTTTCCGTTTCCATGGCAACGGCGGCCATTTTGAATTTTTTTGGCCCAAAAATGTGTTCCACTATTTGTATACATCCTTTTTGTGAAGTTTCGTTCAATTTTGAGCACTTTTATTTTTCCCGCCTTTTTTCCGTTTCCATGGCAACGGCAGCCATTTTGAAAATTTCAAGACCCAAGTGCACCCCGCGGCATAGGTATCTATCATCCTGTGAAGTTTCATAAAGATCAGACCAATATTCTCCGAGAAAACTTCCGGACAAGTTCAGTGGCGAAGAAGTCGGAAGAATAATAATAATAATAATAAGAATAATAATAATAAGAAGAAACGGTAGTAAAACAATAAGTCTCCCCAAACTCCGTTTGGGAGACTTAATAAGAATAATTAATAAGAAGTGAGCAAAAACAATAAGTCTCCACAAACTTCATTTGGGAGACTTAATAACTAGTATTAATTGTGTTTGGATGCAAACACAAGAAGTCTCCTAAACGAACTCCCATATCAGAAATCAAAGGCTTTAGATAAGATCCACAGATTTTAAACAACCTTCCTATCATATTTCATTCATTTCTGCGCACTTTGGATTTTCCCACTTTTTTATTTTATCTGTTTCCATGGCAACAGTCACTAATTTGATGTCTTGGAGACCATAAGCCAATTCTACAAACGTCTTGCAATGTTCTTGTAAAATTTCATATATTCTGAGCACTTTGGATTTTCGTGTATTTTTACTATTTCCATGGCAATGGTTGCCATTTTGAAGTATTGGAGACCGGATTCCAATTCTACACATGTTAAACAAGCTTCCCGTAAATTTTCATCCAATTCTGAACTCTTTGATTTTCCCGCCTTTTTTAACCGTTTCCATGACAACGGTCACCATTTCGAAGTCTTGGAGACCGGAACTCAATTCTACACATGTTAGACAACTTTCCTATTAAATTTCATCCAATTCTGAGCACTTTGATTTTCCCGCCTTTTTTACCGTTTCCATGGCACCGGTCGCCCTTTTGAAGTCTTGGAGACCAGAACTCAATTCTACACATGTTAGGCAACCTCCCCATAAAATTTCATCCAATTCTGAGCACTTTGATTTTCCCACCTTTTTTACCATTTCCATGGCACCAGTAGCTATTTTGAAAATTCCAAGACTTGAATGCACATCTTGGGATGGGGTGCCATCTTCCTATGATGTTTTATGGGGCCAAAAACAGTGAAAATCATTCAAAATACCATTTTCCCATAGGGTTACTATGGACGACCCCACCCCTTTTTAAGCCCCCAAAGGTACCCTTAATTCACCCCTTTGGGAAAATGTTTGTTTCTTGCACAACTAGATATATAGGGCCATCATCATACAAAGTTTGAAAGTCCTATGTGTAATAGTCTCTGAGATCTGGTTCGGACAAAAGTGAGGCGGAACACGGAAGAAAAAGAATAATAAGAAAAATAAGAAACGCAGCAAAAACAATAAGTCTCCACAAACTTCGTTTGGGAGACTTAATAATAATAATAATAATAAAAAGAAACACAGCAAAAACAATAAGTCTCCCCAAACTTCTTTTGGGAGACTTAATAACAAAGAAACGGACCAAAAACAATATGTCGTCCCGACTACGTCAGGGGCGACATAATAAAAATTTATAATTGTATCAGGATGCTGATACAAAAGTCTCCCAAACGAACTCCCATATCAGAAATCAGGGCTACAAATCGCTTCCACAAAACCTACGCAACCTGTCTGTAGAGTTTGATTCAATTCTGAGCACTTTGGATTTTTCCACTTTTTTGTTCTATTTCCATGGCAACGGAAGTCAGTTTTAAGTCTTTGACACCAACAACCAATTTTCCACACCTAAGGTAACCTTTCTGTAAAGTTTCAACCAATTCTGAATATTTTCATTTTCGAGCCTTTTTTGCCATTTCCATGGCAACCGGTGCCAATTTGAAGTCTTGGAGACCAGAAACTTATTCCCTATGTCCTAAGCAACCTTCCTGTAAAGTTTCATCAAATTCTGAGCACTTTTATTTTCCCGCCTTTTTTGCCATTTCCATGGCAATCGGTGCCAATCTGATGTCTTGGAGACCAGAAACCAATTCCCCATGTCCTAAGCAACTTCCTGTAAAGTTTCATCCAATTCTGAGCACTTTCATTTTCCCGCCTTTTTGCCATTTTCATGGGAACCGTTGCCGTTTTGAAAACTCCAAGACCTGTTTGCATCTTTCGGGATAAGGATTCATCTTCATGTGAAGTTTGGTCAAGATCCGACCAACAGTTTCCGAGAAAATGGTCGGACAAATTTCGAGGCGGAAAGAGAAGAAGATAAAAAAAAAATTATAAGAATTGAGTAAAAACAATAAGTCTCCCCAAACTTCGTTTGGGAGACTTAATAATAAGAAACGCAACAAAAACAATAAGTCTCCCAAACTTCGTTTGGGAGACTTAATAATAAGAAACGCAACAAAAACAATAAGTCTCCCAAACTTCGTTTGGGAGACTTAATAAGAAACAGAGTAAACACAATAAGTCACCAAATTTCGTTTGGGTGACTTAATAATAATAAGAAACGGAGTAAAAACAATAGGTCTCCACAAATTTCGTTTGGGAGACTTTATAATTTCTCAGGTTGTTGCCACAAAACCTCTGGAATATAACTAATTCCATTAAAGTACTTAAAAAATGCTATCCACGATTTCATGTCTTTCTTAAATTCTGAATTCAAATAAATTTTGTAATGATTGTATTTATATTGTGCGTACCATTCTACCAATAAACAACCTCCCGTTTCTTACACATTTCAGCAAAAGCAAGTCTACCAATTAATTGTTGTAATGGTCTTTTTGTGCATTTAGACTTCTTCTCAAAATTCTATAAACAGTCAATAATTTCACACATTTTTTTCCTCTGGGCTTCTAACTGTCATAGTAGCAGTATTATATTCTTTGCCAAGAAAAGTCATACAATTTGACGGAGAGCAGCACTTATCTACACTTACTTTAAGTCCTAAATCTGTAAAAAATTTTAAAGTGTTAGAATAACCCAAAAGGTCATTAGATGTATGTGAAACACCTCCAAATTAGTGCTAGATATGCCATTTAGTTTCAATATATAATTGACAAAGTTTGTGGTCCTTTGGCAAGCTTGTACTGTGGAGATAATCTCATACTAAAAATCAAATGCTCATCTATATAGATTTTTCCCTTCCATTAAAAACACTGAAATACATAGTCGTGTGGATCAACTTGGAGTTGACGAAAAGCCTCAGATAAGTCATATTTCCAAATTTTACTGGTTTTTTTTTCCTGCTTTAACTAAAAGCTCAATAAGTTGTTCATGCCTAGAATAATGCAGCCTGAATTTTAAACCTAAAAATTATGAGTTGGCATTCCATCTTTTACTGAACTATTTCCACCATAAGAACAATCTACTATAACACGTCGACCATCCTCTTTTTCGGAACTGCAAAAAGGGGTGCAATGGATGGCTTAATACAAAAAGGATTATTTTCAAATGGGCCTAAAATATTTCTATTCCCAATCTCCCTTGAAATATAATGTTCAATGTCTTTTTCGTATGTCATTGCATCATGACGAGAAGGGGGATTAGCTAAAAACACCTTCTTATGATTAATTGGCCACCAAAATTCCAAAAAATCAACTACCATTGGATCATGATATTCTCCAAAATACTTTCTGAATTCAGAGATATTTAAGTCAGTTTTTTATTGGCTTACAACAATAACTATAATTAGGTTAACCTGATAGAAAAATAATATCATGTCAATCGATATCAAAAACACCATTCTCTAAAGGTATATATTTACAAATAATAAAATTACTTAAAAAATCAATATATTTATATGTTGGAGGAGCAGCTGCTTCATAATACCATGCTTTTTTCTGATTTACTTTCGTCAAACCAAATACAGTTGTCTTTTGGTAAGCTAAACATATCTACAATTGAATCTTGACAAAATACGTTACCTCTAATGTCATTGTCTTTACAACTGTCCGCAGTATCATTATGTACATGTGTATACAAATCATAAGGGTCATCTACTGACCTAAACTTTGATAAACCTTGACCTGTATCGTCACTTAATTTCTCCATACTTATATCATTATCTATTTGTAACTTCTCATGTCCATAATCGATACATGGATCATAGTACGCACCCAAATTACTATAACTGGGGACAATTTCATGTTATCATACACACCTGAACACTCAGGGGGTATTTTATTCCACACGGGAGCACATCTGCATCAGTATCCACATTCAATTTAAAGAAGCAAAACTCCTTGATCTTGGGAAGCACCACTGGAACTGGAGAAAGGAATAGGATTCACACCTGAACACTCAGAAAATTCTCAGGAAGAAAATCTGGACACCTTGTGACCACACCTGACAACTAAGGGGAAAAATTACTCAAAATTGATTGTAACTCTGAATTTGATTGTAACATTTTGCCTTTAGGCTTGCCGATATCAGTATCTACATGCAAATCACATTTTTTGCAGTTTTTCATATCATACACAGCCTTATCTACTAGTATATTATCTTCATGTTTGTACAATACATTTTTAAGATATAAATCACTCACATATGGACGGCACACTGTTGAGGCGTCTTGTTATGGATTCGGATCAACAGGACACGATGTCCTGGGTGTCAACAAGTAGGATCATGAGGATTTCTCCGCGTCTTACCCATTTCCGTCATGTGTCAAGAAATGTTTTATCTCCAAATTTCCCATAATGATCATTTTGCTGATTACACTAGCCAGACTGAAAAGAGTCACAAATTGGAGAACGATTATCCTTTTTCGACATTCTTACAAGAACATGTATTGATGTTACAAGTGTACGATACTTTTCATCTGCAAACGAGTCATTCTGGTTCTGCATGTTCTGTGCTTTGTGTCTGTCTGGCGTCATTGTTTTTGTGTCTAACGTCATTGTTTTCTGTGTTCTCGTTTTTGCCCTGTCTTTGGACTTTGATTTTTGTGAATTTCACCCCTTTGTTCCTTCGGTATTCTACTGCCGCTGTTCCATGTTTTCAAACCCTTATTGATTGACGGTAAAACTTCAGAATGAAAGGCCTTAATTTCATTTACGGGAAATTTTTCGGCTAAATACAACAAATTTAATCTTCTTCACATATTTATCTTGTAAAATAAACACCTTACCCCTCATTAGTTGTAGAAGACCGAATTCTTTGTCATTAAAATTAATAGAATCATGCTGAGCATACTCATGTGGCCAAGGAACATCATAAATCACTCGATCTTTGGCCAATCTTGCCCCCCCAGACACAGGTTTTTGCTGTTTAGATTTAGGAAAAGCTTTATAAAATGTTGCCATACCTTTATCCATTACCATTTTTATCCTCTCAATCTGAAGAGTTTAAGTCACTGTCAGAACTCTCAATAAATACAGCTTTTTCTACTTTATTAGCCAATTTGCTTAAATCTGTGTTGTTACGCAAATCCTGCAAAGAGGGAATTTTGTCTGTTTTTGAATGTTTATCACTGTATTTAAATTTTATCTTTTAGATCTGAATTTTTCTTTGCACGTTCATCATAAATAATTTGGAGTTCCAACGCTTCATTTCCCTCCTTAAATGTTCTAAAGAGTCTTTCAAATCAATAGTATCTGTGTTTGACGGATTACTAACTTTCGGTCGGCCCCCCTTGTGCACACTACCATCACTTTTTAGTTTTGTTTCGTCCTTGACAGGCATAAGGGGTAGGCGTTGATTCGAGTCCCTCTTTGTTGCGATCTTCGGATTGTTCAACTAGATCTTGACCAGGAGAAGATATATTATAACCAAGAATAAACGATTGAAAATGTTGGGGGACCCGTATTTCACTTTTACCTCTAGTTTTAGACTAAGACGGTGACATTTTCATCCCAAAAATTTTCTGCGCCCATTCTGGCGACCTGTTATACAATACATAACTAATCTTCTTCACAGGAGAGTTCATACTCAATTATTGTCAATGAGAGACACTAGAGTTATCTCCCATTGACTAGAATTTATTTAATCGATATTTACATATTATGTTCTTCAACTCAAGAAACAAATCCATCTTCTTGTTTATTATTACACTGAAAATATATCTTTTAAACCTTACCGCGTTGATTATCGATGTTCTTTGTTTACGTACATATTATTTAAGTAATTTTTGCTCTACGTACATTTGTACACAGGAAAAATCTGTTGAAATGTGAGAACTTCCGTAAAAGATAATCATCTTAAAACGACAGTTTACTGCAAGTTCAAAGTTCAAAACTTTATTTTTCTAGTCATTTTTCTTACATATTTGACAATGCTTGTTAACATGTTTTCATTAAATTTGTAAATGAATGTTTTAAAGCAATATGATATAAAGATAACACAATTGAAAACAAAAGAACCGCAATTACAGCACATTTCGTCATTCAAGCAAAAAATTCATGAAACAACGTATTCAAGTCAAAAAAGGTTTATGCAATTGAGACCAGAATGAATTTGAAAAAAACAAACTCGACAGATTGTGCCTCTATTTGGATTATTTACATACTCCTCAAATAAAGTTGTTTACGAAAATGACATTGAGGGCCAACAGTATTGCAACATTTGAAATTTTCCTGTGGATTTCATATTAAAATGGCAGCTTTTTTAGACATTCTGTAGAATTCATTTCATACAAAAAACACATGACATGCAACTGCAACGCTAATATAGAAATATTCTTAAGATTGGTAGAGTCCTTTTGGATATAGCTTAAATGTGAATTAAAATATTTACATAATCATATTACAGTAGATAAAGGTTGACACAAAGATTTAGCGTTTGTGTTTACATCGTGGCATCATAAAATTATTCCGAAAATTATAACGAAACATTGACACAAAGATTTAGCGTTTGTGTTTACATCGTGGCATCATAAAATTATTCCGAAAATTATTACGAAACTACATTGACACAAAGATTTAGCGTTTGTGTTTACATCGTGGCATCATAAAATTATTCCGAAAATTATTACGAAACTACATGCCACGCTCTATTTAAAAAATCAACGTTTATAATGATCGGTACAGAAATGCATTCTTTGGAATTATTGAGGCTGGCCGTTTTTAAATGGAAAGCTCTGTTAAATCTTAATCGGTGCAATACTTTTTTTGCACTTTACTGGATAATAGATAATAAAAGTGTATTCGTAAGTAAAACAAGTGCTTTAACACTATTGTACTTACGTTTTACCAATTTTGTGGGAACATATACTATTCAACAAAAGAAACGTCCACTCACGTTTTTGTGGAATATAATTTAAAATATAATCATTATTTGTGTTCTCTGTAATTTATTATCATCTTTAGCAATACTCGATTCTTATTTCAATCTTGAAAAGAACACATCCGGTCAAAATTAAGACAACTTCCGGTTGATGAAATAAAGCCATAAATGAGCACGTGCAGGAAGTCGAAAGGATTTTTGTCAATCAAGAACAACATTGACACATTGAATGATAACAAACAATTTGCCATTTGGAATTAATCATTACTTCAACTAATTTTAGAAAACGAGACTGAAAAAGATCTGGCAGTGTTGACCACTTTGAGTATTTGTTCCTGTGTGACCTTAGATTAAGTGAAAGGAGACTTTCATTGGTGGAGAATTCATCACTGAGCTACCCGACATGCATCGAATACAAAAATTTTTCGGAAAACGGTTGAAGTCATGACGTCAAACTGAAAAACGACAAAACCCCATATTTCGACCTTGACCTTATTTGTTTTTGGATAGGTTACCAATAATTTATTGATTTTATCAACAAAAAATGAAAATTAATTTAATGTTGAAATCCGCAAACATTTCTTAGTAAAATGTCTTTCATTAGCAATGACTTAAGTTTTTCATAACAAATATGCAAGGAAAGAATAAAAAATGGTCTTCTCCGAAGAAAACAACAGTTATTTTAATTCTATCACTTCTATTAGAAAATATATATATAATCGTCTAAGGGGCCCGACAAACATGGACGTCTTACTGAAAACTCTGGATAAACATGTTTTTGCTTATACGAGCCCTTAGAAATTAATTATGTATTCGTCTAAGGTAAGGGGCAAACAGAACGCCAGAAGTGAGAAATGATTAACGGATACACCATCCCTCTGCGGAACTTGTATGCTAATGTAAGATTGACAATCAAAGTTAAAACATCGCAAACTTCCCTGATTTGAATAAACAATCGTTTGAATTTGGATACTGCATATAGCTATTTCGGCAACTTATGCCTCATCAGTGCAGTTTATATCTAAACCTTTGGAAAAAATAATAGAAATTTAACGTCTTTACTCATCAGGTATTAATAACGTCTTTACTCATCAAGTGATCTGATCACCCAATGATCTTTTTGTGGATTAAATTAAGATTTGCGTTTAAATGTGTTTAAATGTTTAACAATGTTTAAATGTGTAACATATTCTATGACAGGTCAGAGCGGTCGGGATTCTGTGACAGGTTAGAGCGGTCAGGATTCTATGACAGGTTAGAGCGGTCAAGGCTTTTTTTTACCAGAACAGGTTAGAGCAGTCAGGGCTCCACGACCAGAACAGGTCAGAGCAGTCAGGATTCTATGACCAGAACAGGTCAGAGTAGTTAGGGCCCTAGAAAAGTTCTAAAGTTAACTTAAAACAGTTTAATGACTGCTCTATGACTGGTCTAAATTAACTTGAAAACAAGTTAACTTAGAGGAGCTTTTATGACTGGTTCAAGTTAACCTGGTGAGAGGTTATGTCTGCACCCTACTGTACATGTAAGTTAAATTTTATTCAATAGTTGCAGAGGAGGAGATGAAAATGTGATTTTTCCATAGGTTCAATGTTAAACTATTTTCCGCGCTGACGGCCTTTTTTTTACGTCAGGTCATATGAAAACGAGCAATCATTGAAAAGGACCTTCAAGACATCATTCCTGTAACGTTTGGTTGATTTTGCATTATTGGTTTCGGAACAGAGGAAATTTATCTTAATTGTATTGGAATAGTGTATTGAAAATGGAGATCCTATACAAAGATTACTCATATTTCTATCAGTTTTTAAACATCTGTGGGTTTCTGGTTTCCAAGTCTTTACATTCTATCTGCACTGATGAGACATAAGTTGTCGAAATGCGCATATGCAGAAAGTAAATTCACAGTAACTTCGGTATTTAGTTATTCATTTGAATCTGACAAATAATATCGATTCGTCCATCGTCCGTTATCTTTTAATTTTTTCGTCGTTTCATCTAAACCACGAAAGCAAATGTAAGCAAACTTTTCAGGAATGGTGTATGGAAGTTCCTCAACAAAGACTTCTCATTACTTTGTTTCAATTCAATAAAAAACATGCATGTTTGAAAAAAAATATATTTCAAATATTGTTTGAAGGTACCAAATGCGGCTATCCCGAATTACTTTTGTTGTTTTAGTTTGTCGTTTGTCTTCGTTTGTATTTTCCATGTGCAGTTCGCTTGGGAATTGCGGTCTTAGATTGCAGTTTTTTGCCAATATAAGCATTTCCTGTAATCTTCTTTCGATTAATTTTGTATACGTTTTGTGTAAAGAACGAATAGTTGTATCGTTGTATGCGAAAAACTGCCATTGAATTGTAAACAATCTATCTTTCAAACCAGAGCCTACACCCGATAAGGGGCATGAAGTTAACACCCAATACTTGAAATTTAATTTTTGTAGCTTTAAATTTGATTGCAGTTTGTTTGGTTAACAAACTTGTAGAAACCAGTACAAATGTTTTCAATAAAAAAATTGTTGCAGTAAGCTTTTGTTTACAAACTACATGTAGAAAATTAGTGATGTTGTCTGATTTCGCAAGTCTGAACTTGGGCTTGAGTGTTTGCAACATCTACACCGTACAATTTAAATGTCTTTACAGTTTTATAAACTATTATGATACCTTGATTCCGTGCAGTAATAATATTGACAAGACTCTCTGCTTTTATCTTTATAAATGAAAATGAACTCGCATTGTTGGTCAGTCCTTCGCATCGAAACAGACACCCCGCACTTCATATAACAGACGACCCAAATGTTCCGTTCGACTTGCAGATTATGGCCATTTGTGTTTATTATGCCCACATCCCATCATCTTATTGCCATGTTTCCTGAGAATCCACTCGATGGGTGCCTTTTGATTGTATTGTCGATTAGTCTCTAAGTTTTGCAACAGATGACATTATTTGTACTTTACCAGGTATTTTATGTTTGTTGACGATCCCGCTTTCATGCCCAAAAGAAAAGATACATCCTTCGACATCAGCAAGTGAAATTGGCTCAAGCCGGTGATAGTTACTATGAGGTAAAAGTGTTCCATTTGCTTAATCATACCATCTTATCTATTGTAGTGCGTTTGCCCATATACATTTATATCAAATGCTTTAATTTGTTCCTAAAACAGCAATATGTGGACATGTTAATGCAAACCAACATTTATGCATTTATGTAACATTTCATCTACGTAATAAATAAAACAAATATTTGATCATTTTGTGAAACTGTACATTTATTTGTCAGTAAACTATACAAAAATAAATAAAAACATGACTGGTATGACATAACGTCACATAATGCACTCATATGTAATAAATGAACACTTTTTAGCTCACCTGACCCAAAGGGTCAGTGTAAGCTATTGCCATCACTTGGCGTCCGTCTTCCGACGTCTTTCCGTTAACATATCACATTTTCATCTTCTCCTCTGAAAGCACTGAAGCAAATTTCAACAAACTTTACAGGGATGATGTGTGGCAGATCCTGTACAAAGATTCCTCATTTCTCACCGATCCAATAAAAACATGACCGCCAGCACTGAACATGCTTTTACATTGAACCCTATGAGGAAATAACATTTTCATCTTCTCCTCTGAAACGTCAGAATCAAATTCAGCCAAACTTTACAGGAATGATGTACTGGAGATCCTCTACAAATATTGCTTAATTCAATCTGATACGACAAAAACATAGCTGCTAATGCGGAACTTAAGTTTAACATTGGACCCTACTGCGAAAATCATATTTTCATATTTTTTTCTGAAACCACTGAATCAAAATAAACCAAACTTTACAGGAATGATGTGCTAAAGGCCTTTTACAAAGATTGCCAATTTCGTTTTGATCGGACAAAAACATGGCCACAATTGCGGAACAATGTTTAAAATTGCCCCTTTGGGAAAATCATATCTTCTCTTCTAAAACCCCTGAAGCAAATTCAACCAAACCTTACAGGAATGATGTACGGAAATAGGTGATATCCAGGTTCATGGTATGTCCTGGTATGCACTCGCTAATTTATCACGTTGTAAGAGTCATCTTTCTGGGATGTGGACAAGAACAAAGTGGGTGTTTTTTTTTTCACACAGATCTAGTTTAATTGAACTTAAGTGATTTTGCACTGATTAATGGATCTCAGAAATCATCTGATATAGAAATATTTTTATTTATATAATCATTTATTTTACTTATGAACCATGAACGGAGTTGCCCGTCACTGACAGAAATATTTTATTTCCTTTGGGCATTTATCAAATGAAATGTTCTAAAATATGTTCAATTTGATTAGACAAAAAAGGGTGCTAGTGAAGAACATAGCTCAACATTGGCACCATTGGTAAATACAATTGGGTCATTCAGGCCATAGAAACATTTTGTCAGGTGAGCGATACAGGTTCAGTCTCTGAGTCTCTAATTTTCATTACATTTTGTAAAATTCTATTGATAATAATATCATACATGTATAGATAATTGGTTTATCATGAAATGCGGTATATTGCTACATTTAAGGTTACTGGTTTCTTCACAAAATCTTTTATTGAGTGGTAAAAAGTACAAGGGAATCTTATTATTATATATATATATATATATATATATATA
>MJUU01006211.1:35919-69817 GCA_002080025.1 Modiolus philippinarum
GACAAAGCGACAAGCAAAAGAGCGGCTCTGGATGCAAAAAATTAAATCCAGTTTGAATATTAAAACCTGAATTTTGAGATGATTAAAATTCTAAAAGCAGCAGGAAATTTGTGTTAAAATTTAAAAATAACACATTTTCAATTGCAGATATTATTTCTTCCGGATTCACTACAATGTCTTCAATTATTGATTTTGTTAAATACTTTTAGATATACAGTAACTGACAAAAGTTTTTCCTTCATCTCCCTCCGGGCATTCATCTCGTATTACATTTGTGATAACCAGCGTCTACAATGTAGCTGTTATTGTTTTGGTTAGACTTTTTTGTACATAGTTTTTGTTTGATTTTGTTTTTTATTTTTATTGTGTTTTGAAAAAGGCCCGGATAGGGGCTGAAATATTAACTGTATTATTTGTGTACTGTTCACTTTTGTCTTTTGTTTGAATATATTCTTCTCACAAAGTGTGTATCCTGTCGGATCCAGTACGTCTGTTGCTTTGTTTATTTATATATATATATATATATATGTGTCACCGACAACTACATAAGTGTTGGATTTGTATATTTGACTAACTCGAGTAAACGATTTTAATTCTATTTACAAACAAGTATAAGCTTTTCAAAAAAGCTAGTCGTCTCTCAGGTAGTTTTATTTTAAACTGTGATGATCAACAATGTAAAATTTCACCGTCATATGTTTTATACCTGTAATATCGTAAAGATGTCATGTTTAGTTTGCGAGAAATGGACTTTAACTAAAAATTTCACAAAAATCACTCAAACATGAAATGTATGTCATGGACACCTAACTGTTGGTGCTTTGGATAGTGGTCATTAAGCAAAACATTACTGTGCAATATCATAAAAGTATAGTTTGTGATAAATGGACCTAAATGCAGAATTTAACTAAAGTCACTCCACCATGAAATGTAGGTTATGGATACCTAATTGTTGATGCCTTGGGTAGCACTTAAAAGGGTTAATATTATGATGCAATATCATAAAGATATCATGTATAGTTTGTGAGAAGTAGACAAGAATGCAAATTTTAACCAAAGGCAATCAACCATGCAATGTAGGTCATGGACACCTAATTGTTGGTGCTTCCGGTAGTACTAATAAGGGTGAATATTATGATACAAAATCATAAGGATATTATGTATAGTTTGTTATGGATGGACCTGAACACAAAGTTAAACTGAAGTCACTCAATCATTAAATGTAGGCAATGGACACCTTATTAGTGATGCTTTTGGTAGTAGTCATAAGGGTGAATATTATGATGCAATATTATTAAGATATCATGTGTATAAACAAAAATGCAAATTTAACCAGAGACAATCAACCATAAAATGTAGGTCATGGACACCGAATTGTTTGTGCCTTGGGAAGTACTCATATAGGTGAATATTATGATTTCATGTATGCACATGTAGTTTTGAGTAATGGACTTATATTCACGATTTAACCAAGGTCACTCAAGCATGAAATGTAGGTTATGGCTATCTAGTGGTTTTGGTAGTACTCCTATGTGGATAAATATTGTGATTCCATATCATAAAGATATCACATGCATTACCATACAATAGACCGAAGCACAAAATGTAACTACGGGACATATGTCCGTACGACCAGGTTTAATCTAAATGGCCTTCGACTTTCTGGGCATAAAAACTTTAACCCGGGTCATGAATACCCATGCATAAAATGTTGGTCAAATTGACCAAATTGGTAGGTCACATGTCCATACTACTCTATATGTTTCTTCCCATTGTTATCTGGAGCTTCATGACTATAAATAATCCATATACAGATAAAACTAGCATCTGAGAACTGGCCAGCCATAGACTTCTACAACAATTTAACCAGAGTCACTAATGCATGAAATGTAGGTCAAATCCACGTTCTTTATATGTCAATGTCATCGGTTATCCAAGATGCATCCATTGACAAAAGCTTATAATTATCCATCTATGAATTGTTATGCAAAAAGAAATGGATTATAACGTTGTGACAGATTAACAGGTCAAACGCTATATCCCCTCTCCAACTCAGTTGGGCAAGGGGATAAGGATTACAGAATATGACCTAGAAATAACGATCTGGTTTGTGAATGTAAGTCAATCAAGTGGAAAATGTAGACGGAAATAACCATTTTGCCTCGATACTGACATACATGTAACCTCGGAAATGCATTCATATGCAAGGTTACAAATGTACATAAATATAATCCTACCATGTGCAATTGTAAAAATTTTTTTTTTTTCGGATGTGTTTTCAAGGCAAAATATTTTACAGAAATGCTTTTCAAACAGTTGTCATATTTCTAACAAAGACCAATCCACAAATCAAATATCAATGGTCTACCAATAAAGTTTCCATAAAACTTATCACAAAAAACTTGACATGCTCAAGAGACCGTGAAATGTAGATAACGTGCAAAAGTTATTCAAAGATCTCATCCTCGTCAACTACTTTTGATGTCCGTAGACGAAACAACATGGCCGCTGTTATTAAAATAGAACATAGGGGTTAATTGTTGTTTTTTTGTAAATAACTCAAAAACCGTTACAGATATCAACTAGAAAAATGTGAGTAAAGCTCACTAATATCATACCCCGCTCCCCCTTGAAAAAAATTTAATCAAAATTTCAAATAGCTAGTGCACAATGGCAATATGTACTAAACAATCTGTGAAAGTGTCAATGAATTTCATCAAGTGGTCTAGGAGGAGTTGTCGCCACAAAGTAGGTACCCTATAGCGGACGGACGAACGAACGGACAAACGGACGAACGAACGAACGTATGGACGAACGGACATCACGATCACTATATACCGTCCGCTAAAGCGGGGGTATAAAAATATTTTAAAAAAAATGGAGGGGGATCAGTATTATGAGATCTACCCACCCTGCAATTTTGGAGAAAATCCGATAACTCGTCTTGGAGTTATTGGTCCTTTTCCACAAAATTTACGTATTTTTTTTTCTTTTTGACTTGTTTATTAAAAATGATAGAAGATAGAGGTTAGGTTAACATTACAAAATGGTCAGCATAATAAGATCTAGATGTCCTGCAATTTTGAAGAAAATCTTACGACCCAGATAGGAGTTAAAGCCTCCTTTTCTTTGAAATTTCACGATTTTTTTACGTTTTTACTTTTATTTCAAAAAACTATTTGAGATAAAGGTTCAGTTTTAATTGCAAAAGTGTTCAACTTGTCAAGGACTACAAAATCTACATATGTCCAGCAGGATCGCATCTCATCCAAGATGGCCACCAGCGGGGAACATACATGTAGTTTAATATAGGGACATATGCTTTCAAAGATCTTTTCCTCTGAAACTACCGAGCAAATTCGAACCAAACTTTGTCATAATAGGCCATTGGTGATTCCCTTCAAAGTTTGTGATTTTTATGTGCGAACCTAATCCAAGATGGCCGCCAGCAGGAACATAGTTTAACATTAGGACCCTATGTGAAATTCATTCAAAGATATTTTTCTCTGAAACTACTGGGCCAATCGGAACCAAATTTGGTGAAAATAGTCCACTGAATGTCCCCTTCAACGTTTGTGATTTTGTTGTTGGTACCATTTCCAAGATGGCTGCCAGGGGGAAACATAGTTTAACATAGTGACCTTACGGTAAATGCATTCAAAGATTTTCTCTGAAACCGATTAAGCCAATCGGAACTAAACTTGGTCACAATAGTCCTTTGGTGGTTTCCTGCAAAGTTTGTGACTTTTATGCTTGTACCTAGTTTAATATGGCAACAATGTTCCTCTCAGAATCTGTTACAATGTACATCTGGTGAACTGATGTACAGTATGGATAATTATTGATGGTCTCTTGGTGACAAAGAACAAAACAAGTCACCAGGTGAGATACAGGCTCATGTGAGCCTCTAGTCTTTATGTTCCATGAAAAATTAAAAATCAAACGATTTACAAACAGGCAGTGTATGTCCGACAAACTTGAAAATCGCTTACACTATACAACTTATCATTCCCAAGCTCCAGACCAACTTTCCGATCATTCCAAATTATACAAGCCAACAAATATTTGATGGAAAAGTTGTTGACGGACAGACAGATATATAGAAAATTTAAAACTATAGGTCATCCGCAGCTTAATGCAGGGTCCTAACAAGGATTGCAATAATCCTTGCGGCAAGCTGGTGTTTTGCACTTGGTACGAAGTGCTAGGCGACAATGTGCCGTATTTTTGAGGAAATGCATCCGAATGGAGGTATTGTTTTGTTTTTTGTTTCGGTTATTTAAGAAAATATTTAAAAAATTAATAAATAATACGAAATGGCACCGAAACACAATATCTTACACGCGCAGACTCTGATGAATGATACCTCAATCATGTGCTGTATATTCTTTAAATGTACATGTAAACCAAATTTGTACTCGAGTAAACGTATTTGACCAATACCATTTACTGGTTTTAACTCTAAGTAAAGCTGGATTAGAAATTGTAAATAAAAATGGCGACTGATGATGAAAATTGTAAGTGGATGCATTTTTTATACGCCCGTCTAATGACGGACGTATTATGTTATACCAATGTCCGATTGTCCGTCAGTCCGTCTGTCCGTCCGTCCGTCCGTCCGTCCGTCCGTCTGTCTGTCCGTCCGTTTCATATGTCGCGCTCTAACTTGATAACCATTTGGCCAATTCTCTTCAAACTTTGCAGAGGTATTGGGTATGATGGCCTCACGATCTGTATACTTTTTCGGGAAAATTCAATTTTTCTTGTAGGAGTTATGGGACTTTATTCGTTAATTTTAAGGCAATTTTTTACATGTCGCGCTCTAACTCAACAACCCTTTGATCGATTCACTTCAAACTTTGTAGAGGTATTGGGTATGATGGACTCACGATCTGTATATTTTTTCGTGAAAATTCGATTTTTCTTGTAGGAGTTATGGGACTTTATTCGTCAATTTTCAGGCAATTTTTTACATGTCGTGCTCTAACTCAACATCCCTTTGGTCGATTCACACCAAACTTTGTACTGGCATCGGGTATGATGGACTTACGATATGTATATTTTTTCGTGAAAATTCGATTTTTCTTGTACATGTTGTAGGAGTTATTGGACTTTAATTGTCGATTTAAAGGCAATTTTTTACATGTTGCGCTCAAACTTGACAACTCTTTGACCAATAACTAAGTACCGAAGTTACTGTGAATTTAATTTATGCATATGCGCATTTCGACAACTTATGTCTCATCAGTGCAGATAAAATCTAAACGTTTGGAAGGCCATAAACTCAAAGATGTTTAAAAACTGAAAGAGAACAAATAAACAAAGTGATCTAAATTTAAAGCCAAAATCAGCTAAGGACAGAGCTTTGCACGAGGGAGATACTCCTTAGTTTTCAATAAAATTTACACAATTTTAATAATTGGAAGCTTTCAAAAATAATCGGCTTTCGGGTCAGCACCGAAGTACTGACTACTGGGCTGGTGAATACCCTCGGGGACTAACAGTCCACCAGCAGTGGCATCGACCAAGTGGTAACAAATAACTAAATACCGAAGTTACTGTGAATTTAATTTCTGCATATGCGCATTTCGATGACTTATGTCTCATCAGTGCAGATAAAATCTAAACGTTTGGAAGGCCATAAACTCAAAGATGTTTAAAAACTGAAAGAGAACAAATAAACAAAGTGATCTAAATCTAAAGCCAAAATCAGCTAAGGACAGAGCTTTGCACGAGGGAGATACTCCTTAGTTTTCAATAAAATTTACACAATTTTAGATATTGGAATAATTCACTTCAAACTTTGTAAAGCTAATGGGTACGATGGCCTCATGATCTGTATACTTTTTCGTGAAATTTCGATTTTCTTGCAAGAGTTATGAGACTTTATTTTTCAAATTAAAGACAATTTTATACATAATGCACTCTAACTGATTAATAGTTTGATTAGCTCACTTCAAACTTTGCAGATTGATTTATTAAAGCGATCTCATGTTGAATTGAGCAGTTCTAGGTGTATTCTAAATTGAGAACCACATTCTTTAATCACTTAAAGTTATGAAGGGGTGACGACGGGCGTATCATGCGACTTGGCGCAGCTGTTTATTTATTGTGTTACTTCCTTTGTAGGTTAAGAATTTATTTATTCTTCTTGTCCGTTCCTACTGGTCATAAAAAAAGAAAATACTCTAACCAATAATAATACCGTAAGAGGAGCCGATTCACATGCCGATGGAAGCCACACAGATATAACGGACCAGTTGTATTGGAGATTGTTTTTTGAAAATCTCAAAGCTGGATCTATCCTCAAAACCAGGAAGGGGGCAATTGTTTTCCTATCAACAAAATATGGGTTCAATACTGCTTACTGGCCGTTTGGACATTCCAATTCAGAAGCAATTATGTATCTAGCAATTTGCTATTCATCTTGAGCTGGACGCGCATTAAAAGCTCGTCAATATTTTCAACAAATATATCATAAGCTGGAAAGACTATTAATTATGCTCCCTGTTTTTACTGAAGTCAAGGGTAAATCGTTTTGGTGCGTACAGTAGTAAGCATGAGCTTTTCATGCAATATTTAGGAATTTACACTTCCCGAGTTAACTCTGATTAATCAACCGAACACAGCCGTTGAGTTGAGCAATTAACCCCTTCCATAGGATAAAAATTACATAAGTTACATGTGTAACCAATAAATAGATTATAAATTTCGATGTAGTGAAGATTGCAGAAAAATCATATATTGTGCTATATTTTTAATAATCAAATGCTTCATTTGATTTATTAATTTTTGAATAAATCCGCATATTACAGCCATGCATTTCAATCCAGATTTAAAACTCAAAATATCTGAGCGATCAAAAAATGAAAATGTTGCAATTCCATGAAAACAATTTCAAATGTAATTATATGCAGATATTAAATGCGTACCATTAATTGGAAGTTATTCTAGGAAAATAATGTTGCCTTAAAATGTCCGTTAATATGTATATATATAAATATAGACTTCAAAATGGACAAAGTAAATATCATAATAAAATTGATATTTCGAAACCTGTCCAGTTCTTCTACAATAAAAAAAGTAAAAATACAGTCAGACAAAACCTGTTTACAAAGACTAAACTAAAATATTTAAACAAAGTATCGAGAGCTACATGTTGGAAGTTGTAAATAATAAATGTAACATGAGAAGAGAAAAAAATCATTTTTGTCATTATCCGTACATCGAAACTAAGCAAACACTGTAACAAAATTATAGATTTTGATTAGTTTAACGTCCTCAAGTAAGCAAGATTTCAGCTTAAAAAATATATCGGTAGGGACAGGAAGATAACGAAAATATATGAAAATATATTTGATTTTCGAATTTTTATATTCAAACTGCATTTCAGCTTTTTCTTTTGACTTCCTCTGTGTGTCTGTCCCCGATCGATTTTAGTCGATTTGTACTACTTGCATACGTTTCCAGTCATGACCGGTGGAATTGATGTGTATTGCGTTAGCTTGTGATCTTTCCCTTTTCCTAATGTGGTCACCGTGTAAGTTGATACGGAGGTTGAGGGAATTTTTCTTTTCACCGAAATACTGTTGTTGGCAAACAGAGCAAGTGATGAGATACTAGTAGATGGCATTATGCGACTTGTATGATAAATGGCTAAATAACTTATAGGACTGAATATTTTAGTTGTAGAGCTGTATTTGCACAGTGGGCAACGTTTGTCGCGACATGTTGTAAACTGATTGGTTTCAGGTGATGGTAATTTGGCTCTTACAAGAATGTCCTTCAGATTTTGGGACGACGAAATGATACTAGGGGAGGTTCTGGAAAAAGGGCTTTCAATCTGGTGATGCATGTAGAATTTGCATATATTCACAGGTTATAGCTGACAAATGAGGTAACTGTGGATGGAAAGTAACCAGTGGCGTTCGCAAATGTTTCTTTTCTTTCCCGATAATCTAGTAATTCGTTTCGGTCAATGGAATAGACGTTCTGAACAGTTGTTCTGACAAGCTTTTCCTTGAAGCCCCTGTTCACAAGATGTTTTGTAAGTTCTCTGCTCTTCTATTCGTTACAACTTCACCCACGACTTTTAATTAACTTATCCTTTGTTAATTAGAAATTCTACTACCGATGTCTCTTTATAAAGTATTAGCCAACATTTTAGTAATTACAATAATTCAAGTTAGGATTTGGGCCGAATGAAAATGTAATTTTATAATATGCTAATCAGAAAAAAAGCTACTTGCCATTTTTTGCAGGCGATACCCATCCTAACATGTTTTATCTTTTAGTAGGGGTTATGTTTGGCAAGATGTACACAATTTGTTACAGATAGCAAGATTACAAAAAACGATAAAACGGAATTGATCATCATTTTCTTGCTTTGACAAGTTTCCGTTTTGACAAAAACCATATTAAGGGGTTTCTTTTCAGTAAATTTTGACGACAACGGTCTCACTAATTACATGTACATGTACATGTTTGAAGTTGACCTTATCTCGCTTATATCTCGGAAGTGAATATAAAACCGGACACTTCAGTATGTGATTTTCTATTACCTACTTATGCAGTTAAACAATCATAGGACATACTGTGACGATATCAATCTCATTATGGATTTACCCCCTTCTGGAGCACCTGATGTGACCCTTTGTTTTTGTTATGTTCTCAATGCTTGTGATTAGTTTTGTGGCGTTCTTGCTCATTTATTTGTTTACGTAGCGACCATTTGATTTTATGGGGGACTTGGAAGGAACATTAAGTCTGACTATTTTTTTCTTACTGGAAGCAATCCTGTCTGTTTTCGGTCCGTGCGCTCCATTTGTGTGATATATGAAGTTCCGTTGTTTTTTGGATCCCCATTCTCCTTTTTTTACCAACCCAATGTGAGCGAAGCGAACGATGGTTGGTACTTGTAAACACTTTTCGTTCTGAAGCGGAAGTGGAAAGAGCTAAAGCTGTATACGAGGTTTCGAACTGAAATCGCAAGTCGCGCCGAAGGCGCGACCACATCAGAAAAAATATTATATGATGAAATAAATAGTATTAACAATTTATCAGTATGATTCGTGCCGAAGGCACGACCGTATAACTAAACAGACAACTCGTCTGTGTTTCGTATTTTCGAACACGAGATCACACGAGACAACGCGTGATCACACGAGACAGGCAGTTTCGTATGTGTAAATATTAATGATTATGGAAGTCAAAATGTCTTGCCGAAGGCAAGAATAATATGAACAAATTGATACAACTGTCGTGCGACCACTACCAACATAAATAAAGAATAAATCAATGAAAGTGTGATTCACCATGACAACGCGTTCGTCATTTGCCCAAGAGTTGGCAAACATCGGGTTGCCGTAGCAACGCATTTCCCGAAGTATCTGAGTCAATTTAAAGACGAACGCTATGATAAGGATAAAACTGTCGTGCTGGAGGCAAGAAAATTGTGATTAATAGCAAACAATGAATAGTGTCGATGTGCCAAAGCCAAAAGGCACCCCGGCCTCAAGTATCATGACACGAATGAAAACGGGGAGCACGGATGTCATGACAACGTAAATAAAGATGGCAGTAAATTGTTGACAAATGTTCATGCAATCATTTATCAAAAATATGCCCATGTAACAACTCCAAAGAGCTCTGCGACGATGAAAATGCTATGAATGATATATATGTCTTACCTTGAAGTTAGATATTCCTTTTCCTTGCCTTATGTTGACAGCCCACTAGTGTGAATATTTGACTGAAAACTTTCAACATAATAATGCTCAAATTAATTTGAAAATCGTCAATCTTCAAATGAAAACAACTAAGCGTCTGCTACGTCATGTACGCCGGAAATATATGTACAACAAACGTTACACTTCAAGGGCCGACAACTACAGAAGTGCTATTGAGATTGCAATCATGAATGCATTCAGAGATCGCATAAACTGGCGAAATCTATATTTTGGGATCGTGAATTATAAAATAATCAGACTAGGTGTAAATTTGAATATTTTACTATGAATTGGAGAGTATATTTAGGGAACTTGAGCACACCTGTCAATAAAATAATTTTTGATACGATGACCAATGGACCAATGATGTGAAAACGGGGGGTAAGGGGGTCTCAAATATAAGTATTTTCCCACTACTTTATTTTTTTTATTGAAGAACTTCAAGTTTCACATGTCTCAAGTTAACCCCCTCTCGCAGCTCTGCTGCAATTTTCTTGTTTTCTTCGTTGATTGTTTGCCGATGTATTATAATGCACCAGATTGATTCCAACTGATAAGATAATCGTATACAAGCTGTAATCTTCCTTGTTTGTCAAAATTTGTCTGAATCAAAAGTAACCCGATTGGTAAACTGTAGTCCACTCATATATGGCAAAATTATCAGAAAGGTCATTTACTATCATAAGTACAAAACCTTATCTTTATATCATGAACGATACATAATGCAAAATGTAGCTTGTAAAAATAACTAAGAATGTACATTGCTTGCATACTTTATGACCTTATATTGCTTATAAACAATATGAAACAGATAAAAATTCAAAAACGTGTCTTAAATGTTAAAAAATGAATAAAAGGAAACACCTGCAATGGCTGAAAATTATAATCACATGCAACAATCTGCAAGGGAACTACATGTACACGGGAAAAACACGTATAAGACGAAAGACAAACGTAAACATCGGGACAGCCGGACTGGGTACCGGCACTAGCAAAAGCCAGCGGTAGGGTTAAATATTTAAGAAAGGATATGGAGTAAATGAACATGAAACCATAACACATATGTTAACCCCAACTGCAATAATTTTAATGAGCCGTATGACAATTTCGGAAATTAATTCCTCATCAGCAGCACTAGAACCCAAACAAAGGAAATCCATAATTTCAAAGAATGTTAAAACTGCATAAAACCAAACGAAATCCGAATAATCAGCAATAACAAATGAATCTAAGGACAAAACTACGTTGGAGGGAGTTAATCCTTAGGTTTTAGAATTTACATAAATTTAGATAATAGTAATTGAACAAAGTGTACACATGAGATATTATCTCATGTACAAGTACACCATATCTAAGAAAAATAAAGAGCATACATCTCTACCACAGGGAATTGTTTTACCAACTCCACACTGCAATAAAAGACAAACTCTTGTATTAAATATTTTACGCAGGATATGGAGTAAATGAACATGAGATCATAACACATATGTTAACTCCAACTGGAATATTTTTAATGAGCCGTATGGCTCATAAACCGGTTTATGGGTACCCAAACCTCCACTTCATCTGTCCCGTTTCCCTATAGTATAAAACATACGAATAAATAGTATAATGATACGAATAAAACCCAATACAGGTAGACTACCAACTCCATGACCACAATCTTGAAGGGAGAGAAAAAGACAATACGTGATTTAAAAAGATGGGTCAAGGAGTGCTCGCCGCTAAACTAGCCTAGTCTGCTGGTAGAACACTGTCGCACTACGGAATAAAAATCTAACTCAAAACTTCCCGAAGGGTTCGGTCAAGGATTATCATAAATTTCAGTAGACATTGGCAGTATCAGTGAGAGGCCAGTATGTGTGCAAAATTTTCAAGTCACTAGGTCTCAAAGCTAATTTAACGGATGCAAGCAGAATATTTTGCCGATATCCCCCATCACGTAAAGAATGTAACGTCCCAGCTTTTCTGGATTTTTAATCAATTTCTGTCATTTCTTAACACCATTTCCGTAAAAATGAGGACTAGAAATGACCATAGTAATAAGTTGTTTACGAGTAACGCCATGTTTAGATATTACATGTTCATATCTATTACAAAACTTCTTAAATGTATTCAACAACTTATGAAATCTGTAACCCTGTTGTAAAAGTTTGGTTGTAATAGTAAAATTACGTTCATTGAAATCGTCAAGAGTAGTACAAACTCGTGCGAATCGTACCAGTTGAGAAATATACACCCCGTAGGATGGAGCAAGGGGAATGTCGCCGTCAAGAAAAGGGAAAGTAATAGTGCAATCAAAATCATCCCTTTTATCATATATTTTAGTTTTTATTTTACCAGAGTCAATAATGATAGTTAGATCCAAAAAGGGCAGCATTTGGAATCATTTTTAGCTTTATTTAATTTCAGTTGTTACGGGTAAATAATGTCTACATAATCTAAAAACTGGGGATTATCAATAGTAAGGATATGGTAAATATACCTGCTGTTATCATTGAAAATAGAAATAAGTTTAATACTGTTAGGAATGGTTCCGTTTTGAAATTTTTTCATAAAGTTTCGTTCGTAACAGAAAAGAAAAAGATCTACAATTAGAGGTGCACAATTTGCACCCATGGGAATACCTATGACCTGTTGATAAATAGTGTTGCCCAAAACGAACAAAAATATTAACCAGCAAAAGATTGAGTGCATTAATCATATCATCACATGTCCAGGAACAATGATTATTGTAGGTTATATTAGAGAAGAATACTTGCTTTTAGTTAGTGCAAATGAACGTCAGACCAGAAAATTTAATAGACCATTTAATAAGTTCTCCCAATTTGGATTTAATCAAATTATGTGGAAGGGTAGTATAAATAACTAAATACCGAAATTACTGTGATTTTACTTTCTGCAAATGCGCATTTCGACAACTTATGTCTCATCAGTGTAGAAAAATCATATCTGTCGATAGATAAGACTGGTCTTTGAATAGATTGTAGTTTATCTAAAACTTCAATAGATTTTTTTACACTCCAAAAGTAATTTACACCAGAGTTTTGATAAGTTTTTTCAAAGTATTTAATTACTAACTCCTTAATACAAGTAAGTGAACTAGTTAAATGGATGGATAAGTTAGTAGTAGAACACTTACTAGATGCCGAAATAAAACGATGTTTGAAGGGATTTTTGTAAAGCTCAGGAACCCAGTACATGGTAGGTAAGATGTTATCTTTAGGTGGAACTTTAAGCATTTCTTTATCGTAATAATGTTGTTTTGTTAGCGTTTTTTCGACCCAATTGGTACGATTGAAAGTGTCAGTTCGTTTTGGACATCGATGTAGTATTTCTTTCAGAGAATAGCAACGTTGTTAGAAGCCTTGTCAACAGGTACAAACACATATTTTTACCACGATCCTTCAATTTTGACTTAATTCTATTTACAGACAGCTTAGGAGGTGACTCAACATAATTATCTTTGTAAAAATTTATTCTGTTGGCGACATTGGTAATGATTTTATCTTTAAACAAATTTAGACCGTGCTTGTTTGCACCATTAAAACACGTATATGCATACTCCTTTTTTGATTTTTTGGGCAGTAAAGTCATTTCATTTTCATTACGTTGGATAGAACTAATAGACACTAACATTACCCATCCATTTTAATCTCATTTAGAGATCCCGTTCTGCCAAATTAATAAATATCATGGGTTACCGACTAAAGTAGAATAGAAATTTAACTTTAATCGAAAAATTATGTTATACTTTTGGAAACAGCGGCTGTAGAATACCGAAGGAAGTTTACAAAAATCGAAGTCAAAAGACATGGCCTAAATGAGAACACAGAAAACAACTATGTTAGACAGCTAAAAAACACAGAAACAAAAACACAACATTCAAACTAAGGTATTCACAGTGTGAACTCCCATGAAACTGACAGTGACATCAAGTGCTGCGGAAGGATAGGCATATCCTGCTCTGTCAACATCACTTGTCATACTGTAAGAGAGTTAATCTAGGAAAAAGTCTAAATCGGTATAGATATCAACCTAGCTCAAATGTCCGCCTTCATTTTGGAACACTGAAACGTCACATCTTTTTATGATATTATGGTGACGGCCATAGAATTTCTTGAGGGATGAAATTAACATAGGCTGAACAAATCCCCTCCTTAATAATATAGTACAAAATGACTGAAAATTTACTAAGTCCGGAAACAGGAAATAGTTAACCGACAGATCTGAAAATGCATCCCCCAATATGGCATGACTATACAAAGCTTTTGACAAAATTTCAAGTTTGTATCATTTACCATTGCACAGGAAAGCTTGACGGACGGACAGAATGACTGAAAGTTGACTTAGTCGATCGGCAAACAGAAATTTGTAATCCAACAGATCTAAAAATGCATCCCACAATATGGCATAACAATACAAAGCTTCTGAAAAAATTTCAAGTTTGTATCATTAACCTTTGCAGAGAAAAGCTTGACGAAAGTTGTAACGGACTGACGGACGGAATGACGGATAAGGGTAAAACAGTATACCCCTCCTCATTCGGAGCGGGGGTATAAAAATCACTGTACAAAATGCATGTTTGACAGTAACGAATCAACTTTGAAATGTGGAAAGATATGCGGAAAATTTTGAAGTTTCGGTTCGAACTCTGATTCAAATTTCTTTTTTATTGAGTACTTGGAAAATAATTTCTTTTTTTATGTCTACGACCTTAGTCCTTTCAATAGCAATTGCTGTTGAGTTGCTACCAGAAACTATCGCAATGAAAGGGGAAGTTTGGCATGCCATTAAACGTTTTAACCCTCCATTCCTTTCGAGGTGCCTGTACCAAGTCAGGATCATTGCGGTCCACAAATTCTCCGGTGGTTTCCACCTGATTTGTTTTTTGTCGCATGGACTTTGGCTCTTAACAACTCTGTTCGGTAATTTTCTTATTATCCCCATGTACTCTTCATAGGCTAGAGAGGTAGGTATATTGCTGCTTAGAAAGGGAAAGTTCACATTTGGGACGTTAAATTCATCACGTTTGTCACATAGCTTAGATTTCAGATTTCAAACGTTCATCTTCGTCAATATACATTAAAAAAATCTTGGTACGAAGCTGAAGTAGGCGTATCGGGGTTTCTTTAAGTTCAAGCTCAATGGGATAGATCTTATGTTATATTCCTTAGATTTTAGATTATTACGAGAAAGCACATCGTCTATGTACCGGAAGCTGAAATTAAAGGACTAGGCTAAATGTTTTTTGTGTTATTTGTGTAAACCCTTGTAAAAACTTGGCCTCAAACAAGTAAAGGAAAGGATCAGCCAACAGTAGCGCACAGTTATTTCCCAGATCTAGAGGAATCCCTGTTGTATGTTGGAAAAGGCGACTTTCGAATTCGACAAAAATATTGTCGATGAAATATTCTAACATAGAATCCCCATTTGCTGCTAGAGATTATTTCTCCGAGGGTATTTCTACTTGGTAGCTTTATTAAGCATCAAGAATACCTCTGCTGGTGGAGATTTATTTCCTCGGGGGTATTGCTACTTGATAGCTTTATTTAAGCATCATAAATAACAAATTCATTAAGAACAACATGCCTTCAAGGACATCTCCCGGATGACCAAGGTCCTCTTTTTTCTGTCACTAGAGGTAATGAGTGCAGTCGAAAGTATGTTCCCAAATCAAGTTTTAACGATAACACTGACATGACTTATGTTCAACCAGGGGATAATGATTACTTAAAAAATCCCGATTTTATTAATGTGAATTAACCATGCTCAGTCAAATTTTCTGACGTTCTTTTATTTCCAAACAATCTAGAACACACTCCAACAATTTCTACTTGCAGGTCGAAAACTGGTAAACAAAAACTAGATGCAAAACATGTGATATGTTTTTCACCAACGCTAAGTTTACCAGTTACTTAACTAGTAAAATATATCTCTGGATTGTTCTACCGAAAATGTCATTTACGGTATTGAATGTACATTATGCAGGCTTTTGTTTGTTGGTGAAACTAAGAACTCTTACTATCGCGTATAAATGGACATCGTTATGACGCAAAAAACCCTAACTTTAAGATTCTTAATAATCATTTCAATCAGTTAACATACGAGTTCGTATAATTGAATAGATTTACCACCATACGAACATGCGCAAATCATAGTACACCTTACCTCATGGACATAGAACTCTTTTTGATAAAAGAGCTAGGAACTGCAATGCATTATGGTTGTAATAATAATATCAAAGGATTGGGAAATTTATCCAGCCCTGGATGCAGTGATGTTAATTTGATGAAATTATCCAATGTCAACAAAAGATCTACACGAAGCCATGGTCATAAACATTATAAATCCAAAACGTCTGTCGGTGGATCATCTTCTATCAATGACCCCATAAACAGATACATCGGCAAACGAATTCCGTAGCAAGAACTAGGAAAGGGGGAATTCTAAAATCATATTTCCAAAATCACGGCAATTCACATTCAACACGAATTGAGACAGAGCTGTTCCATTATGTTCTTACGTCACTGTTCTCTCTCCGAGTTCACGTTTTGAAAATTTTTTTGGACCAGAAAAAGGAGGTGTAGATATTTTTACCTCGGAATACAGACTAAGCAGTATCATCTCTGACGTAGCGTCCTTAAGGTAAAATACAAAATGTATATTTAAGTTAAAAATCAATAAGTTAAGATTGTGATTAAAAATTTCATATAATTTAAAAACATATTAATTTTTGACCCCAAAAATATTTTATCACAATAAAAACTTATGTTGATCTCGTCAACCAAGGATAACCCATTACAGGCTTGAGCGATTTTTTGTTAAATGTAGTATTCAAGTTTACTTTTTCAACAGCTCAAACATTATACCATAATGATGTTTAATTAAATCACTCACCCAGAGAAGTTTTATTGACAACACGGACACTTGGGAGGCTTTGACAAATATTCAAAGCATGGGCGGCTTAGCATTAAATTTTACTGTTTAGTCAATTTTTCAACATTAGCACATTGCATTATTTGAGGGTTTCACTTATTTATTTGAACAATGGTAATATAATAACCTGGTTTCTTGTATCGCCCATGACGAAAGTCGAGACGTATGCGTACAAAGTAGGACGGCGGCGTAAACTCAAGTTATCTTTGAGAACCCTTTAATGTAGGAACATATTTTTTTTTTAATTTATGGTCCATAGGTAGCTTACAAAGAACCCTATATAGCGGACCCAAAATCATGTGACCTTGTTCTATATATCACGGTCCAGTGCCCAGCTTAAGTTTTTCTGGTTAGGTCTGTTTCTTAAAAACTACAAATAGTAGGTGAACGATATTTGGTACATGGGTTGGTATTGGTTAGTACATGACAGTCTGCCATATGGCTTTTGGCCTTAACCCCAAGTTCATGGTCTAGTGACCATATTGTGTTTTTCTGGGTTAATCAGTTTCACAATGACATCACTTTCCAGGTAACTATAAGCGATTAGTCAATGATATTTGGTATATAGGCTGGTGTTAGTTAGTATATGACAGTCTGTCAGGTAATTTTTCACCATGACCACAATTTAATGGTCTAGTGACCATGTAAAGTTTTTCATATTTTCTCAATAACTTTAAGTACTGGATCAATAATATGTGGTATACAGCTTGGTTTTATTTAATACACGACCGTCTGCCTTATGGCTTTTGACCTTGACCTAAATTTCACGGTCTAGTGCCCAGGTTAAGTTTTTGTGATTAGTTCAGTTTCTCAATAATTTCAAGTGGTAAGTAAAAAATATTTGGAATATAGCTTGGTTTTGGTATGTACATGACCGTCTGCCTTATGGCTTTTGACCTTGACCTCAATTTCACGGTCTACTGCCCATGTTAAGTTTTTGTGATTGGTTCTATTTCTCAACAACTACAGTTGATACATAAATAATATTTGGTATATAGCTTGGTCTTGGTTATTATATGACTGTCTGCCATATGGCTTTTGACCTTGACCTGAATTTCACGGTCTACTATCCAGGTTAATTTTTTGTGATTAGTTCTGTTTCTCAGTAACTACAGGTGGTACCTAAATAATATTTGGTATATAGCTTGGTTTGGTTAGTATATGACAGTCTGCCATATGGCTTTTGACCTTGACCTCAATTTCATGGTTTACTGCCCAGGTTAATTCTTTGTGATTAGTTCTTTTCCCAGAACCACCACTTATATCTTTTCGCAGGCCCAAGAACTTGAAGGACATGCTCGATAAGGCTAAACTAAAATCACCTGTAATAGGACAATTTAAGACCTGTCCAGACAAACGGTGTCTTTTGTGCAAATACAGTCTAACAACATCGACATTTGAGAGCACAGCAACTGGCGAGAAATTCAAAATTTTCGGCAATTTGTCCTGTAAATCCGAAAATGTGATATATATGATTACGTGTGCGGTATGTCAACAGCAATATATTGGTGAAACAAAAAATTCACTTAATCTCCGTATTAATTTACATCGTAATCACATAAAGAAAAAGGAATTAACACAGGCAACGGCTGTCCATTTCAACAGCATAGGACATAGCTGGACAGACATGCAAGTTGTCGCAATTGACCAAAATAAATCTTGGAATGAGACAAAGCGACAAGCAAAAGAGCGGTTCTGGATGCAAAAAATTAAATCCAGTTTGAATATTAAAACCTGAATTTTGAGATGATTAAAATTCTAAAAGCAGCAGGAAATTCGTGTTAAAATTTAAAAATAACACATTTTTCGATTGCAGATATTATTTCTTCCGGATTCACTACAATGTCTTCAATTATTGATTTTGTTAAATACTTTTAGATATACAGTAACTGACAAAAGTTTTTTCTTCATCTCCTTCCGGGCATTCATCTCGTATTACATTTGTGATAACCAGCGTCTACAATGTAGCTGTTATTGTTTTGGTTAGACTTTTTTGTACATAGTTTTTGTTTGATTTTATTTTTTATTTTTATTGTGTTTTGAAAAAGGCCCGGATAGGGGCTGAAATATTAACTGTATTATTTGTGTACTGTTCACTTTTGTCTTTTGTTTGATTATATTCTTCTCACAAAGTGTGTATCCTGTCGGATCCAGTACGTCGGGAATTTTGGTGTTGTTGCTTTGTTTTAGGTTTTNTATATATATATATATATATGAGTATCAACAAAGCAGATTTTTTTAAGTACTGAGTAGGCGTATATGGATTTTATCATTAAAAGGAAACGGTTATATGTTATATTCAGAATTTATTATAATATTGGAATACAGAAGTTTTATATATAAATATATTGTGTTACCTCTTATCATAGGCACAAAAATTTTACAAACTTCAATTCTATCATTTTTGGACATGCACACACTAAATTCTAAGATTTGGGGGGAACTGCTATTTAAAAATGGGAAACATTGTGATGATATTACTAGAAACAGACACGTATGTATATCGACTATAATTAGTAACAAAACTGCATGCTTCAAGAATTTTATATAGTGGTAATTTTTTATTTATATTTTTTGTGATCTCATTTTATAAGTTATGTCTGCAATAACCATTGGTAGTCTTAACTGCAGGGGTATGACTGAAATGATTAAAAGAATTGACATATTCACAAAATATAAAGAAATTTTTGACATAACAATTTTAGTCGACACGCACAGCACTTCTGAAAAAGAAAAAAAAATGGCTTCATGAATTGGGATATGTCGGGAAATTCAGTTCCCATTCTAGTAGTAGTCGAGGGGTAGCAGTTTTATTTAAAAATAGTTTCGAATTTAAGATTCATGATGAAATTATTGATCCTAAGGGTAACTTTATTATTCTGGATATCACCATTCAAGACTACCGACTTACCCTAGCGGCTCTGTATGGCCCAAATGAAGATACACCAGGTTTTTTGAGAATATTAAAAATAATATTTGTCGCTTTAGCAATTCATCAATTATTACGGTGGGAGATTGGAATGTGGTACAAAATTATGAAATGGATACAGTAAATTATAAAAATGAGAATAACCCTCGATCAAGGGTCAAGATAATGGAAATGATGCAAGACATTGACTTAATGGATGTATGGCGCATTCAGCATCCTCTAGAAAGGAGGTATTCGTGGCGTGGTCCAGGGCTAAAGCAGAGCCGCTTGGATTACTTTTTGATTACTTCAGATATAGAAGCATTTGTGCAATCATCAGATATAGGAATTAGTTATAGATCTGATCATTCCCCAGTTGTTATTAATTTAAAATTTATGAATCAAACCAGAGGGAGTTGCACATGGAAATTTAATAACAGTTTGTTAAATGATACAGAATTTATTGAAAAAGTAAAAGGGGATATTAAAAATGTGATTAGAGAATATGAATTAGATGAGGATATAGATATGGAGGCAGATGATAAACAATTCAGTATAAGCTATCAACTATTATGGGAAATAATGAAAATGAAAATCCGTGGATCTTCCATTTCTTTTTCTAGCTTTCTTAAAAAGGAATCAGATAAAAAGGAAAAAGATTTAATGTTTAAGTTAGCGTTACTGAACGAGGAAGTTACCGTCAATACTTGAAGAAATGGAAAATTTGGAATCCGAATTGAAAATACTGAGGGAAAGAAAAGTTAAGGGGACAATTATAAGAGCAAAGGCAAAATGGCAAGTAGAAGGGGAAGGGGAACTAATTACTTTTGTAATTTAGAAAAGAAACACTATATAGAGAAGATAATTCCCAAACTCATTCTAGAAGATGGCTCAGAAATGACAGACCCGGCTGCAATAAGACATGAACAAAAGCTTTTTTTATAAAAAAAACTTTATACGAGCTCTAACCCATTGTTGAATGACACTCATAGGGATGCATTTTTTCAACATGATAATCCATATATAACAAAACCAAATGAAGAGGAGGTGCATCACTGTGAAGGACATTTGACAATGCAGGAATGTCTTTATGCTCTGAAAAATATGAAAAATTCTAAATCACCTGGCATAGATGGATTTACGGTAGAGTTTTACAAATTCTTTTGGAATGATATTAAAATACCTTTAGTCAGGTGTTTAAATGAAGCTTTGGATTGTGGCAAATTTTCTATTTCTCAAACACAGGGACTGATAACTTGTATACCAAAAGAGGGTAAATCAAAATTTTATCTAAAGAACTGGCGTCCAATTACATTATTATGTGTAGATTATAAAATTGCTACAGCAAGCCTGGCAAATAGGTTGAAAAAAGTCTTAGAGAATATAATTAGCCAGACACAAAAAGATTTTTAAAAGGTAGATATATTGGAGAATGTACCCGGCTTCTCTTTGACTTGATGGAGAAAATGGAAGAAGATGATATCCCTGGACTGTTATTGCTAGTTGACTTTGAGAAAGCATTTGATACTATTGAATGGTCATTCATAACAGAAATGTTGCCGTATGAGATTTTAAAGTCTATGAAAACTGCAAGTTCCGGTTCCGGTTTTAGTCATATACTTGCAGATTTCATACCGGGGTTATGAGATTTTAAAGTCTATGAGATTTTAAAGTATTCGAGGTGCGACGGAATTATTTGAAAATCTACTTTTAATATACTTTAACATTAGTATAGATGATCAGCATATGATTATAGGAATCAAATATTTCTGGAACTATTCAAAATATTAACATGACAAACAAACCATAAGCTGTCGAGACAAGAAGTTGACGGGGTTTGTTGGAATCGATATTTTTGGATAATTGGCAAAAAGTTACTATAGAAATGGAAACACAGTAAAATAAAAAAGAGCGAAATTTTTGCAGCAATAAGACAGACACACATTTATAACCAGACGCAGTATTTCTTTCCTATACTTGGGGGGGGGGACGTTCAGGGGCTATAATCTCGTAGAAAAGAAACCAACAAAACAAATTGTAGTTTTTTTATGTTGGTAGAATTATTATTCCTTAGTTATCATTACATTGTTTAATCAAAAGTGAAAATTATTTTTCACAACCATTAACTGCCATGATACAGGCAGGGGGGGGATCAGTACAAGGACAGAAGGACCATATATATTGCATATATTGTCACTGGTCAGGATGACAATTGATGACCCAACTTAACTGCAGATAGCTATAAATGGACAACATTATTCATTGCAACTATTACCACAGCTATGAAATTTTCAAGCATGTGGGTGATAATGACATAAGCTGACCATAAATGGCCATAAATGGTCAAAAATATTCATTGAATAAATTATTAGAGCCATGATATGTGCAAGGAGTGGGTCATCATTACATTTAATGACCCAACTTGACCAAAGATAGACATAAATGGTCAAAATAATTAATCGCAACTATTTTAATATCCATGAAATTTGTAATCCTAAGATTAGAATGACATTTTATGACCAAACTAACACACAGAAAACATTAAATGATCATATTTCTTCAATGCAACCATTAACACAGCCATGAAATATGCAAGGAGGGAGTCAGAATGACAATTAATGACCCAAATTGACATAGATGGCCATAAATATTGAAAATTATTAATCGCAACTATTGACACAGCCATGAAATATGCAAGTTTGAGGGTCAGAATGACATTTAATGACCCAAGTTATATACAGATAGCCATAAATAGTCAAAATTATTGATCGCAAGTATTGCCACAGCCATTAGATATGCAAGTATGGGGGTCCGAATGACATTTAATGACCTAAGCTGACTACAGATAGCCATAAATGGTCCTAATTATTCATCCAAACAATTACCAGTGCTATGAGATTTGCAAGCATGGGGTTAGAATGACATTTGATGACCAAACTAACTCATAATATACCATTTAAGGCCAGAATTTTCGTTGTAATTGTTACCACAGCTATGAAAATTGCAAGCATGGGGTTAAAATGAAATTTTTGGAACAAATCATTACACAGATTACCATGAATGATCATAATTATTTGTCGCAACTATTTACACAAATACAAATTTTGCAAGTATGATATTTTATGACATAACCAGCTCACAGATGACCATTAATTGCCATTGTTATTCACAACCATTATTATATCCATTAAATTTGGCCTATTTTTCCACTATTTTCATTGTTAGTCATATTATCTAATTTTTGGGCCCTTATTTTCCTGCCTGTTTTTAGGTGACTAAACTACCAATAATGCACAATTTTTTTGTTCTTTTTCTTATCAGCTTATGTGACTCTCCTATATTTTGTTTGTTTGAAATCTATGTATTCATAACAACAATCCATTATGTTTTCTGTTCCTCTCAAAGCTTCATGTTAAAAAAAATGATTTGATAAATTAATAAAAAAAACTCCTGAAAAACGAAGGTTGTTTCAAGTTCATCCGTCTAGATAAGGACAAAATTTCTGTTTTTCCCTTTCAGGATTGGATCACGATTAACAATCGTTCTGTCCTTTCACTTATATACATTAATTAAATTGAATGAAAATAACAACAACCGCGCTTCTTTTTGTTAAGAAAATGTAATGTTTCGCAAAAAGAAAATGTAAGATGTCAAATCGCAGTTTTATTTAACATTTCGCTATTCCGGAACTTGCAATTCTCACGCCTGAAGGTAACATGACACGAACCAGAACCGGAACTTGCACTTTTCATAGACTTTAAAATCTCATACGACAACGTTACAATTTTATGGCTTTGATTTAACATTTATAAGATGGATAGAGGCATGTTATTGTGATGTTTCTGGTGGAATTTTAAATAATGGACATATTTCTGACTTCTTTTCCGTAGAAAGGGGGATGCGTCAAGGAGATCCTCTGTCTCCCTATCTATTCATTTTGGTATTAGAATTGCTAAGTGCATCTATAAAAAATGACCCAGAGATTGATGGAATTACTATAAATGGGTCCGAGTTTCTACTAAGCCAGTATGCAGATGATTCTTCATTAGTCTTGAATGGTGAAGAAAGGTCCTTAAATAAAACTCTTTTTCTATTTGAAAAATTTTCAGAATGTGCGGGTCTTAAAGTTAATATTGATAAAACTGAAGCCATATGGATTGGTTCAAAACAGGGAAGTACAGAAAGACTCTTACCAAATAAAAAATTAGCATGGAATTTTTCGGGGAGGTTCAAAATATTGGGTATATGGTTTGAGGTGGCTAAAGTAAATAAGACTCTATGTAATTTTATGGAAAAGATACAGAGTATTAAAGCATTGTTGAATACTTGGTCTTACAGAGAGCTCACATACATTGGAAGGATTACAGTTATTAAATCTTTAGCACTCCCTGTTTTAGTTCAGATTTTGTCTGTTCTCCCAAACCCACCAGATGATGTGTTGAGGGAGATTCAGAATATTTTTTTCAATTTTTTATGGAATGGAAAACCAGATAACATCAAAAGGTCAGTTATTTATTCAGAATATTGTGATGGAGGCCTTAAGATGCCCAACATTTTATGTTTTTGCTATAGTGTGAAAATGTCTTGGTTAACCAAACTTTTAGATCCTCAAAACTATTCACCATGGAAGACCTTGCTACTAAGCAGTATTCAAAAATTTGGGGGTGATAAAATTTCATTTTTGAATCAAGAAGGCCTACAATTTATGGCCGATAAACTTAACCCTTTCTGGCATGATATTTTAATAAACTTTTCAAGGCTTAAAGATAAAAATGAAGAAATTGAAAATAGTACTGATGTTTTGAACCAGCCCATATGGCTAAACCCATATATAAAAATAGATGGCAAGATGTGTCTGAATTCAGAATATATTGAAAATGGTATATTTTTTGTTAATGATTTGATATCTGATGATAACAAGTTTCTAACATTTGAAAAGGTGTCAAAAGACTACCAGATTAAAACAAACTTCGTTGAGTATTACGGCATTATCAGTGCAATCCCAAATAAATGGAGAATTTTGGCTGACGGAAAACCTAAGCTTGATACAATTGTAAACAAATTGTTGTATATTGTAAAAAATGAAAAGAAACCTTGTAAATATTTCTATAAAAAATTTTTGACAGATATATGTAACAGTGAACAGATTATAGCATCTCAAGATAAATGGGAAAGGGACTTAAATATACAGAAGGAAACTTGGGACATGATTTACTCCATGCCTTTTATAGTCACCAAAAATTCCTTTTTGCAAAATTTTTGTTACAAAATTGTACATCGGATTTTACCTTGTAATTCTTTTCTTCACAAATGTAAACTAAAGGAGTCCGAACTATGTACATTTTGTTCCGAAAATAAAGAAACATTGCTTCATATTTTTTGGGAATGTAATCTGGTCAAAAATGTTTGGTTGGCCATGATAAATTACTTTCGGCCTTTTGGAATTATTATACCATTTTCGGCTGCAGAAATTATTTTGGGAGTTTTGGATGAAACTTTAGAAAGCAAAACATAAATTATATTTTGATGCTTTTTAAATACTATATTTATAAATGTAGATGTAAAAATACTATTCTGTCCATAAATGGAGGAATAGAATACTTGAAATATTGGGTAAATATAGAAAAACATTCATCTTGTTTTGTATCCCCTGCACAAAAAGATATGATTAAAAGAAAATGGCAACTTCTAGAAGCAATTTTGTCCTAAAAAATAGAAGGAAAAGAAAAACTTTGTAATTTCAAATAGGTTATTTGTTGATTATATATATGTATATCTAGTACTATCACTATAGAATATATGTATTGTCTAATGTCTGATGTCACATGTTTCTTGAAAAAAAATAAAAAAGTTACAAAAAAAAGGATAACCCATGAAAACCTCCCGGTTTATTTCCTATGGGGTCCTTCAAAATAAGTATAAACGTTATTTAATTTATTTAAATATTTTGAAGGCCAAAGTACTAACAGCAGGCGAAAATGGTAGCGCAGTTGGTCTTTAAGGTGGAGTCAATGAGATATCAATTCTTCCTTGTATCCAGTAAGTGACATTTCACTTACTTTTTAAATCGAGTTATTCCTTTCATGTATTCAACCCTGTGAGGACCGAATCTCTTCACAGCGAAAGCAGGAAATTTATTCATATTCAATTTACCAACAAAGGAATAGATGCTATTAACATCAGAAATATTTTGAATCGCGAAAAGTCACTTCAAAAATGCCTCCTTATTTCAAAGAGTATCCTACGCTATACAAAGACCATTAGGAAGAAAAATTGTAACTACAAAAAGGCATTGCAGGACCTAGACATTGAGAATTATATGAAATCTCCTCTGACACGCGACTGTTCTTTTCGTTTACAATCCCTCTGGACACCCCTCTGGACATGTCATTACCGGTGATCTTGAAATCATTAAAAACGATTTTCTACAGAAGGTGGTCTCTAATGGTCCGAAGTTCCAAGAACCACCGCATATTAATTGGAATTTAAATTTCATGATCGTTTTGGGCGATGTTGAAGATTACGCCAGAGCTTTGGTTAAGAGAGATACAGCCCAAGAACCAGAATTCAGTCCTTGTCAGATTGGGTAAGATCAATTCGATCGTTTGTGTGGAGTCGTGTTAACAAACTACGCAAATGTGTTAACAACCGACCTAAATCATTGAATATCCATACTGAAAATAACAATCAAGACCTGTCATTCCTATATTGGGTACCAAATTACACAAAAATCCATATAAGAAGAGATACATCGCAGGATCTTCATCTTTCTCACCTATTGAATGGCCAATTGAACTGAAATTTTGTCTGCAGTCAAAGACAGGTATCAAGCATGCTGTGAAACTATTCATATCCGAAGTGACATAAATCACATGTGGATACTTAAAAATTAGAAGGATTAATTGGAATATCTCAAATACATTTTCTCAAAATATTTGATTTTTCCACACTGTATACCATACTTCAAAACATAAACGAATCAAAAGTATAATTCAAAAAGCCTTTGCCGATACAAAAAAAAATGTTGTATTAGGTTATCAATCCACATTTTTCTTTCAAAAACCAATTTAAAAGGAAAAATACGCTATGATGGAAAAAAGGTGTGCAGTATGCTTTATTTTCTAATTAATAATACATTTGTCGCATTTGGAGGTGCTGTATTTCAACAGCAATTTGGCATACCAATGCGCACTAATTGTGCGCCTCTGCTAGCAGATTTGATTTTATATTCTAACGAGACTGAATTTCTTCAGAAACTCGTAAGAGATCATAAAATAAAAGATGTTAGATCATTCAATCTCACTTATAAGTATATGAATGATGTTCTTTCCATCAGTAATGCATCTTTTGCTGAATGGATCCCATAAATATATCCACCAGAACTAGAGATAAAGGAAACGACAGAAACCACCAGGTCTGCGTCTATTTTGGACTAACATCTAGAATTTTACGAAAATTGTCATCTCAGTGCTGAAATTACCGATTTAATTTCAAAATTATCAATTTCCCTAACATGGACAGTTATATTCCAGCTTCTGCTGCTTAAGAGTGTATGTTTCACAGTTGATTCGTTACTCGAGAGCTAGCACAAATTATACAGGCTTTCTCATTAGACATAGTTATCTCCGTGACCGCCTTATTAATCAAGGCTTTACTTACTATGAGGTATGAGCAAAGCTCATTGTTGAAGGCCTCATGGTGACTTCAAGATGAAGAACAACAATAAAAGCGTTGTTCCTTTGCTTGTTTTTTTTTACCGTGTATTTGTAGAGACTTTGTCTCATGTGCATTTACTCCATATCCTTTTATTCGCCATTTAAAAAAATTCTGTCTCATGCGATCATTAAAAAAGTTCTTTAAAAGATACCAATCCCTTGTGGAAAAATTGGAAGTTTCGGTACGAACTCTGATTCAAGATTCTTTCTTTACTTAATACTGGGCTGAAAATTTCTTTTAATTTTGTACGAAATATTTTTTTTTATACATGTAGCATAAGACACGAGCTCTTCCTACGTTTTTGGATTTATGGATTTAATTTTGTTGGAAAATCGTTGCATATAAACTTTAGATGCGCAATCAGCTTTCAGATATTTAATATTGATCTTGGTGCAAACAACAGGCCAAAACAAGTGGATTTTGAGAGAAGCGCAAGATGTGTATCTTGACAGATGTGGCATCTGATGCAAACTCCTCCTATATTTTTTGATGAAGTGATTTAATTTTGTTGCAGAATTGTTGCATACAGTCTGTAAATGCGCAATAAGCATTCGGAATTTGTATTCCTGTTCCAACTTTTGTACATTTCCTCAAATTTTTTGAAGCCCCATATTGAAATTTTTGGCTAGGGTTTGAAAAGAAAACAAGGTTCTGAATGCGTAGAATTCTAAAATCTGATTCCAATTTGGTGAATATCCTGAAAGTCTCAACAACTACTTATTGGTTTACAAACATTTTCACTAATTAAATTTCCAAAATATTTGACTAAAGTCTTGGTATATTTCCTGAAAGTCTCAAAGACCACTTAATTTTGGAATTCTATACATTGAACATTTTTCGAAAGGATATGGAGGAAATGAACATGAGACCATAACACATATGTAAACTCCAACTGAAACCACAGTCTGAAAATTGATTTCATTTAGAACAAATTTCTTCACCAATTGGATTTCCAAAATTTTGATTCCAAGTGTCTAACTAACTAATAGATCATTATATTTATAAAATGAATTTATAGATTTTGTTATGATATCCCGACGTTTTCATATTGTATTAATGGATTTATTTACTATCTGGAAAGAATTTGTAAGTTGTAAAAACTTGCTTCAAATCCAGTGTTAAAATTTTATGATAAACTATTTAGTTTTTGTAAACATTGTTCATTACAAAAATGACTCTTGGAAATGTTTTCAAAGTTTTCTATGTTCAAAGTTCCTTCTCTGTGGCATCAGTAATGCATCCTTTGCTAAATGGATCCCATAAATATATCAACCATATTTCTACAGAACTTTTCTTCATTGAGTTCTTCCAAGATGATTTATCTTGCCAAATGAATACCTAAAAAACACCTACAGTATAAACTTATAATCTTTCCGTTAATGCTTATTCCCTTATTTGATTATTTAAGATTGGAGCTTGTCTCTTCTACAGTGTGGAGTCCGTAAAAAGATTCCACGTGCGAGAGATGTATGCTCCCTATACATTACAATTATGGTGTACTTATTCTTGAGAGCATTTCTCATATGGATGCACTGTCATACTTTAAAATTTTGGCATTTTATATTTTTTGTAATTTCAAAATGTTATTTTGAACACCTGTTTATTGTGCCGACATCTCATGATTTTATTATGCCAAGTTTTCTAACAGTGCCCAGTGGTTATTTATATGTTGTGATTGTCTCCTGTTGGGTCTTTTTGTCGGACAACGGATGAGAGCGATTGAAAGAACACTTTCCCAGTCAATATTATGTTTGTTGAAGATCCTGCATCGATGACATGAAAAACATGTTTTCGTTGCTAGATGTCGTTGCTCGACATCTAGCAATGAATTCCGCTGAAACCGATACTAGGGGCCGTCTTGAACTTGCTGTGAGGAATGAGGAAAGGTCATTGTTGAAGGCCTCATGTCGACTTCATGAACTATGAAAGCTTTATAAATGTATTTGAGTTTTAAAATACATATTTAACTATTACTGGCAGGCTACATTACAGGCTATTAGATCTGCAGAATAACGCACCGGATGTAATCCGGACTGAATAAAAAAAAAGTGATTTTCCTTGTTTGTCACAATTTGATAAAAGCAAAAGTAATCTTAATTGGCTGACTGAAAACCAATCATATATGGCTTAATAATCTGTGCCCATTATCTTGATTTCGTTCATGATAAGTATATGGCCAGTGCTACCTTTTGAACGCCTTTTGAACTTGTTTGCACTGTAAAAACGGGAAAAGATTATACAGAGTTAAATAGTTAAGAGTTCTAATTCTAACAAAAGCATTTAAAAGTATCAAAAAAGGGAAAGTAATAACTTAAAGTTATATAATGTATCCACTATTATAGTGTATACCATATAATTTAGTTTACTTTAAGTGCTGAGATTTTCAATCGAAAATTTCTTTTTGTAACAGTGTTTTATAAATAACAAAATACTACGGAAGCGTAAAGTGGACTCGCCTTGTCTTATAAGAACATCTTATAACGCACTAATTTTCTTAAATAAAATCACCTTATCTCCTTATAAGTTGATAAATCCTGTTAAATGAAACAACCTTGTCTTCTTAGACAAAATATTTGTAATTTTTTGTGTTATCACCTAAATAAAGCGAGTTAACTAAGAACGCTTATCATTTTAGAAAGCAAGACAAGACATTGAATAAAAATGTTATTGCCTTGTATATCACAACATGTTTTAACTTAATACATCCTAAACTCTTCTATTTGTTTTCATGCAGTAAGTTAATACAATGTTATTTTAATTAAAAATAAAACGTTTTGAATTAATACGAGAAATGTCTTAATTAAGCAAAAACTTGTCATAAATAACACGATTTGTTGCCTTATAAGAAGACAAGGTTATTTTATTTGACAGGATTTATCACCTTATAAGGAGATAAGGTGATTTTATTTAAGAAAATTAGTGCGTTATAAGGTGTTCTTATAAGACAAGGCGAGTCCACTATACGCTTCCGTAAAATACCGTAGTTACTGTAAAATGATGTTCGTTGATATTAATTCATTAAAGTCGATTTAGTATGAACGAATGTAATTCTTGTTCATGTCACCTTAAGAGGTCATTTAGAGTTTCCATTGTTGTACTATAACCAGTCCAATGTATCCGTTACTAACGTTCAAAATTTTCATTCACATCTTCATTTCATTAGGATGAATTTCTACAGAACTTTTCTTCATTAAGTTCTTCCAAATCAGCCATTACAATGTCCGTCCTTCAGATATCAGTAAGCAGTACACCATAGAATGCTGCAGCGTAGTTATCTAAAGTAAGCACTACTTTTGTATCAATTCAAAAGGAAATCTTTCCTTCGCCTTTTGCTTTCGACTTTATATATATATTCGGAAACTACCCTTTTACAACGGGGGCTTCTTCTGTCGTGGTAACAGTAGGTGCGTCCACATTTGTACAATAGTCACAATATTAAACAGTCAAGATGACAGTAAATATACATATTTAAAACTAGTAAAATCAAGTACAACAATAGTGAAAATATTTTAAAACTCATGTAAAATACGTCGCTTAAGAATAATTCCTCACAAATGAATGGAAAACAAAAAAAGTACATACATAACACAAAATATTATTTATACAAGCTGCAAAAAGATGTTAACTAATAATGCAGGAGTTGGAATCTTTAGGAAAAGACATGAAATCTTTGCAAAATTTATCTAACTGCATTTCCTTTTTCATCGTTGAAAACGTTATTCATGTCAACTATCATATTTGGAAAGGGGCACATCAATTAAATTAATTGAAGACTTTTCAAATATAAGTGCATGTGACATTTGACGGGTCACATCTTATAGTCATACCAACTGCATTCAAAAATAATACCGTATAATGTTTCGTTCGCATTTCTTTTACCTGTCTGACATAAGGGGTCACCACGTAACTGATAGTTTGTTCCCTCGAGTAATTTCAGCTGCGATTTTGTGTACCATAAGAAATGTGAAAGTTCTTATGTTGTTCAAAGCTGCTCATTGAAGCAATTTTCTTCATTTCGGTCAGTTTGGTCAAACAATTTTGAAAATAGTTTCACGTTTAATTACCATGGACATAATGTTCTACACTTTTGAATAAAAAACAAGATTTAATTTGGTTAGAGTAAGGCCGGAGAGCTGTACCTTTACGCAGTACTTCATTAATAACGTGTATCCGGCAAAGTTTAGAATCTTGCAAAGTAGTTAACTCTTTTCCTTCATAGAAATTAACTCTTCTATGGATCTTTAACACTCATTACTCAGTAGTATATGCATCAGTTTGTACATAAATGTGTCATACATCGGCAAACGAATACCGAAGCCAGACGAGGAAAGTCACGGCAATTCACATCAAAAACGAATTGAGATAGTATGACAAAGACAAAACAAACGAAAAAGAACAAGAACGCAACACAACTAAAGCACTAGCAGTGTGAACCCCTTTAAAAACTGAAGTATCATCAGATGCTCCGGAGGGTAAACACGACCTGCTCCACGCGTGGCACCCGTCACGCTGCCAGTGAAGTCCGGTTTTGTCACAGTCGGTGTTAGTCGGTCCGGTAATAAACTCTGGATCTATTATCTATTCTCATCTGTGAAATAGAAACATTGTAATGGTCTTTCAAATCAGGTTGACGACCGTAAAACTTCTGTAGTGACAGTTGCAACAGTGACTGAACATACCCTTGATGTATAAGCTTTTGAGACAGTAATTCCGCTCTGTTGACAAAATCAAACTACAGGCACGGCAATAGCGAATGAGCTGTGAAATGTTATATGTTGTAGTTCATAATTTTGGTAAAAAAAAATTCACACTTCTCAATTTACAATTGCCACCTACATGGTGATAGTGAAAGCTTGATTGACAGCTGATAGATATATATAATTTACCAATCAGTATATATATAAGGTGGATGTTATTCGCTTCTCATCTGTCATTATAAGACACAAAGGAATCATTGCAAGGAGTAATTAGTAAGTACATTATTCATTTTGTGTGTAGTTGAAATTCAATGTATGTGCTAGGTGTCCTTCACTGCAAACATTGAATCTTGAATAGCCAAATTTTATTTTAATTTGAGTAACCAAATATAAAATATCTAAATAGTGAACTGATTGAGCAATAATTAAATTATCAAAGCTTAAATATAAGTATGTGCCATATACAGACCCTTGCATCTAAAACTTTTTGAGACGTCTTCATTTAAAAAGCATTCAAAATGTCGCCTCGAATGTTCATAACAAGTGACTTGATTGTAAAGCGTTTTCTTTTAAATTACCATCGTTCAAATATTTGATTTGATTTTTTTCAAATTGCACTGGGGACCAAACGCGTGGCTATTTTTTTTTTTTTTTTTTTTTTTTTTCATTACATATTCCCACGAATGTCAAATAAGCATTGATGATGTTTAATAAATTGTACGAATATTATATTGAACTTAAAGTTACCATGATGCTGCAAGTGGATCTATTGAAATTCCAGTTAACTTCGATGAAAAATACATAAAATACTGAGTTTGAAGATTTCACAAATTGATTTAGAGTCTTCGCAAAAAGGTTCTTTCCTACATACATCTAAGATTTTCTATTACTGGCAAATCTATGTTTAATTTAGAAATTCGGAAAGGAATAAGCTACATCAACAGCTTAACAGAAACCAAAGGCCAGTGTTAATAAAGACAGCAACTTTTAATAAATGCGAATAATATCTTGAATAATCATATCAGCAAGTTTTAATTAATGTGCATAAAATTAAGGTGAGACGTTACTAAATGAACGTCACGGTAAGAGTAACCTCCCTCCGATTGCGTTGGAACAATGTAGACGTAAGCAAGATCAGCATTTCATTCAAATGGCTAATCCTGAGATAATAGAAAATTGTGTCAAAATTTTAAATTAGCGTTTGCAATGGCTTTTTATGTTGGTTCTTGTTAAAATAAAGGTAATATGTACAGCTATGGAAAAATGTCAGTTCCCACCTGACACTTCTATTTGCACGTGTTAGTATTATGCAAAAACGATTACTATTTCAGAAATTAACTAGAAATCATTTCTGGTCCAATTTCGTTCATTTACAATTTTCTTTCACAATTTTTTAACATTACAGTATTTTTTCACGGTTTTGTTTTGATGTGTTTTAATAATAACAATAAAGAAAAACTTTGCTGCAGACAGAACATTGCAATATTGAAACGGAACTCATCCAGATTTTTTTTAAATTTTCAGTCGGAGTATCCACCAATCCTCGACATGCTTTCTGAAAAATCGCGGCCCCGGTAAAGTTGGGAAATTTTATATTTTAAAAGTGTTTACCATGGCATGGGCTGTTAGATTTTGGGATGAGCTTTGAGCTTGGATTTTCACACGAGGCAGATTTTTATTACAATTTTCCGATAAACGCTCTTATTGAGCAAGGCTTACATTTTCTTATGAACATTGTCACCGTGCATCATCCGTACACAGGATATAGGTACCAGGACAGGTTTTCGTTTAAATTTCAATGAAATCTACCATTAGTGTACGGGGGTACCAGCTTAGCTTAGCTAATTAGCTTTTGTCTAACTTAGCTTTTGTCAAAATGCAAATGACTGCAGACTTTTGTGCATGTCGTA
>MJUU01006211.1:70814-89457 GCA_002080025.1 Modiolus philippinarum
TTTAACAAAAAAAAATATAATAAATAAAATAAAATAACATAAAATCGATAGATGATTATCTATCAAGAAAAAAATTAAGATGGATAAACAAATAAATTATTCATTAAAGATATTTAGTAATTTTATCGGGAATTCTAACAAATTAAGGATATTTGCACAATTCCGTGTTTGCCCTTTTTCTGGAAGGGGAATTATTAAAAAAAATCTTTTACTGTCATTTTCAGGAAATTCGGCTTGTCAAAAGTGGAATATTATCCTCATTTGCCTCAAATACAAAATGATCGGATATGCCATCTATGCGAAAACGTTACGTTATGCATTGTAACGTCGACGTACAACCTTACGTTTGGCATTTTTTACACCTCTTGCAAATGTTTTCGCTTACATAGTGAAAAAAGATGCTCCATGACATATGCTTTTCTATACATCAATGGATTCGCAATTTTGTCCTCTTCTTTGTGTTAGTTTTTGGACAATATGTAATCGCTGCATTTGTAGATATATCGAAAAACGTAACATTTTCAGGTGTAAAATTGCTATTTTTACGTTATGTCTTTGTAAAAGTGTACCCCAAAGATCGGGTTTTCAATGTCAAATATCTTTCTTAAGTGATCCATGACCCTTATTAAAAAGTTGATATTCCAATGTAAGTCATTAAGATCTACTTGTGTGCAAATTTTCACGAGAAAGTATGACATAGCCATTTAGTAACGTCTCACCTTAAACGGAAAATCCTACGCCATATTTAACTTTTGTATAATACTAATAGATCGTCAACCTGTACTATACTCCTTGATTACATTTTTTTTTTGTATTAACAATACAGATATAGAAATTTGATAATCAATGGAAGAGAAAAGGCTGAAATCCTAACATACTGAACAATTCTTGTTCAATATCAGATGTTTGAAATAGTGATAAAACAATATCTTGACTTGAGCAGACGCACATATGAAACAATAGATTTTGTACCATGATTATTAAATGTTATCTGCTTTTTTTAAATCTAGTGTCAAATTCCTGACAGGACCCCAAACCCAACTGAATTAGTTAAAACTTCAATATAGCAAAGACCATAGGATCATGGTAAAAATACAAAAATACCCAAGTTGCATGATAAACAGTGAATTTCGTTATACTGTTCACGTGTTTCAAGGAGTAACCTCTCATCTGAAGCAAAAGAGTCAAATAATATGGAAAATATCTTTATTATCCAAAAGTAGTAAAATAAGAAGTACTCATTACAAATCAGTAATACCCCGGTGGACAAATGTCTTTTATATTTTTGTTAATTTACATCGAGTTACATAAAAGAAATGCGATGTTCTTGTAAATTATCGGTGAAAAAAGCTTGTAGACGTTAATATATCAAATATAATTTGCTAAAGCCTACAGACACATGTAACGTAAATTCTTGCATTTTTTCAACTATTTCGTTTGATCCATTTGGAGTTTCCGGAGTCACCTTCCCTGATTAAATATCAGCTGTTATCGAGTGTAATTTTAGCAAGAAATATTATGGGAGGGTTACAGAAAAACTGTTATGACTTCCGATTGAAGAAATACTTGGTCAAATCACTTGGATATGATGTTGATACAACCTCGGGTATAATCCAATATACCTCTCAGGATATGCATTTGTCCAGGAAAGACACAGATAATATAAAGTGGACATGAAGATCAAAGAATGTAACAGTGACTTAATGAATATACAATTATTGACTTTTAATGAGGTCTACTCATGGCTATAAGGGCCTGGTCAAGATTAGTTGACCGAGGCCAACGGTCGAGTTTTACAAATCATTGACCAGGTCCGAGTCATGAGTAGACCGAAATTAAAAGTAAATAAATGCTTTATTAAATGAAATAAGGAATTTCGCGCTATGTTGATTTGTAAGAACAGCATAATTTTCGTATTTGTGCTCAGACGGTAAGTGAAAAAAATATAAAATTTCAATACTGTTAAGTAGTTATATTATTTTCAACAAAATCTAATCATATCTCCATTTAGTTTCATTGTAGAAAGGGGTTTATAAAAGATCTAATGGCAATCAACTTTTCTTCTTACTTTATTTGATTTTTTGACAATACAACAACGAAGTAAATGACGTGAATTTTAAATTCCTTAACATGCTTGGCTTGTACATGTGAACGGTATATCTTCTAGTATTTATTCAATCATTTTCTATAATAATTCTGATTTTGCCCACCGTGTCGATACTTTCCTCCGTTTTTGTTTGCGAAATATGTGACACGGACGAATGATAGTAACAACGCGCAATTTGATTGGTTATTTTGTAAGGAAATGTCGTTTCAGGCCGGGAAGTTTGTTCACAAAAATTATCACCCCTGTAAATTTGTTTACATTTCATCTCTTCAAATAAAGAAAATGTGTGATGACACAGCAACAGTAAGGAAAAATCAAATTTCTAACAGTTGCGGTATTTTTTAAAATTTCACATTCTATGTATCTTATGCTGCAACAACCGCTGTATGGTACAGCTATATGAGAAATATACAGCTATCGTTGATTAATTTATAAAACATTGTTTTAAAACCAACTTTTTCTAATGATATGTCAAGTTTAAGGGCATACGACACAGTTTCCATCTACTTTGAAAAACTTGTGAAAATTTGAGTATTGCACAATTTCGATACGTACTTTCCAAATATGCAAAAATATAAATACCTTATCCGGCTAATTTTCAAGATATAAAGCGTCGAAATTCGTTAAAAATTGAAATTATTGCAAAATTTCGAGCTAAATTCAAATTGGTATATCTTTTTTATTTTTATAGATAGCCAAGTAATTTTTGTCTGCAGGTCAATCTTTCAGACTGAAACTATTACATGAGATCAAAATCAATTAATTTCTTTCTATGTATATCTTATTATTTTTTGTTGCTTATTTCAACATTTCAGTTCTAAAACCTGAGAATTCGTATGCTTTGAAAATCTTTTTGTCATGGTTCCTACATTGATTTTTCCCTGAATTTCATATATGTTATAGGGCTTGTACCAAGGAATTCAAATAGGGGTTAACGTGCGTTTTTTCGAGATAAAGATTAAAAACCTCCCAAAAGTCACATTTGACGTCCATTTTCGCGGGAAAGCGTTATTGACGTTATTCCGTATATTTCAACGCTGCTGCTAAGTTAGAAACGTCCAGTATAGATAATCGGCCAGATTTCATATATTTGCTTTGTGTATACATGTACAGAGATAATCCGGACATCGCCATATCGTATCTGTCAAAACATTCATCAAGCTCGAAAAAATAAGGGCGTATCTCCACTGTGCAACGCATTGTCCCTATAATGATTTTTGGTTGAGGTGACGAGACATAGATTTAGGAAATTGAAATCCAAAATTAAAATTCACAAAATTAAGTTTTATTGCTATTTTCGTAAGTCTAAAATGAAGCATACAGATTTGCTAAAGCAAGGAGATTGTCAGATCATAGTACTTAGCCGGTTTTTATGTTAGGGTTGATGTGAATTTAGTTTCTGTACATATATGTATATTGCCAAATTACGACAATTTATTTTTCTTCAGTGCAGATCAAATTAAAATGTTTGCTATTCATAAATCCAAATGATATGTAAAAGCAGTAAGTTGATAGAGAACAAATTACCAATAAGAGTGTAAAAAGAAAAGCCAAAATAAGATAAGGACGGAGCTATGCAATATAAATCATTGAAATAATTTGAAATCAGTTACAAAGTTTCGGAGAGATTTATGAATCTACTTTTATATTATACAAAAATCTATTTCTTAATGGAATTTGGAAAACAACTACAAAAACAAAATAAATTGTATATACAAACTAGAGGATGACATGCCCCCGCGCAAGGTTGAATCAAATTGGGAATTTTTAGTAATATTTGTGTCTGTAAGACACATATGATGCCCCCGCTAAACACATGTTGTTCTAGGTTGCACAGATAAACAATGTACCCTCTATTACTTAATCACAAAAAATGAAAAGTTTAACAATGTATATTTTCGAAAAAAAGAAGAACCGAAATCAAAATACATACCACATGTACATCTTCAATATAGGTACAAATGAACTGCACAAAAGAAGCTTCCTAGCATCAAAACTCTAGGAGGAGTTGCGCGGACAAACTATGTACCCTCTATAACTAAATCACCATAAAATGATTAAGTTCAACAATGTATAATTTTAACCAAAATGAAAATCCTTTCCACATGCACATCTTCAATATAGAAACAATTCAATAAATCGGTCCCCATCATCAGCTTGTGACGTGTATATCTTTTGTCACTTTTTGTGTTAGATAAAACACAATGTCATCAAATGTGGACGGCTACAGACAAATATTGTATACATTCAAACACAATGTAGCATTGCGTCATCTCTTTACAAAGGAACTGTCAATTATTGATGAAGAAGCAAACTATGAATCAGTCACATCATCACTGCATTTGATTGTTCAGGAAGTTCAGGTAGGGACACATTCATTGAATCGACCCTATGTACAAATGATCTGCAAAATAAAAACATTCTAGCATAAAAACTGTAGGAGGAGTTGCGCGGACAATTCATGCACCCCCCTCGGACGGACGGACGGAAGGACGGACGGACAGACAGGGGTAAAACAATATGCCCCCCCCCCCCGACTTATCGTCGCGGGGGCATAAAAATAACACATACAATAAATAAATGAAATAAAGAACCGATAAAATGGTCTGGACCCCTTCTAAAAACGGAAAAAAGTCAACATAGTACACGTTTCTTTGAAATTCCGTCTTTTTTGATTGACAGATGTATGACGTTTAACCATTGTAACGTCATTGTCGCGGAAAATTCAAACTATGACGTTACTCTATTGTAGCGTTTCATTACGCTTAGCGACGGTAACTGGCGTATGCCCTTAAACCGGTTTTGACCCGTTAGATAAATTTGCTTTATTCAACGTATGTTGAATTAAGCCTAGTGCTATTTCCCGCCAAATCTATTCGAAAATACAATTTCGCGGTGTTTATCATTGATCATTAGAGAAAAAGATTACACCACTTTATCCCGATTATTACCATACATGTATTTTATCCACTCTCGATAGTTAAATTTCAAAATTTTAAAATGCTCGGCAAGCCTCGCAATTAAAATTTTAAAATTTAACTATCTCTAGTGGATGAAATATGGTAATGAACGTGATCTTGTGGTGTAATCTATATCTATCTGATAGTCAAAACTGTATGATAAAAAGAAAACATTCTAGCCACCCTCAAAGGGCATGGGCGGAAACAAAATTTAGGAGTATTATTAAATATATAATTATGCATCGTATAAACCATATGCAATTTATTTCTGCATATGGCCTTTTTCAGGATCCACTTTTTTCAAGTTTTTAAGTGGGGAGAAAATGTACTTTTCGTTATATTTTTAGCTCGCGGGTGAATTGTACTCACTGGGACAGGACAGCCTACCTGCGTTGTAGTAGGTAGTAGATATATAGCCAGTAAAAATCGACTGAGCTAACGGAATATTTCTTTAGCTCATTCGGTTAGGTGGCTGGCTGAAGTGCTAGAGGTCCCGGGTTCGATCCCCGGAGGTGACATTAGTCAATTTTGTAAGGAGATTCATGCTCTCCGGTTACAAATATATATGGGGCGACAAAAGGAGTATGTATTACTTTTAGTATTTTCACTTCGTTAAATTTCAAGATTTTCTGACACGTGTTAATTAGTTTTTGAAATGTAATATAAGGGTGGTTACCATTTTGTATTCTTTTGTTAAAAGTTTCGGTTTTATACAAAGTTGATTCCTGAAAGAAACCCCAGAAAGAATGCATAGGAAATAAAAAATCGATCGTGTTTGAACTTTTATTCTGGAGAAACGCTACAAAGGGCGGTCATAAAAATTTGCACATATATTAACAGGGATATTGGCAATATGTATGCAAATTTTTGTCAAAATCTAAAGATGGCCTTTTTGGGGATCCTCTTTAAAAGAAGGACACTAAATTGATCTTTTATTCCGATTTGTGCATTGTAAATGCATTTATACGTTCACCTGCGGCAATCTACGTTGTTTTCATATAAATTATGAAAAATATTAGTATTTTTTTTTTCATTGGAAATAACTTTTATAAATATGCATCTATGGTAAACAATCCAAAAAGTAACTTTTCTACCTCATTTAAACGAGAGCTCAATTTCTTATTGTTCTATTTCAACCACTTCCCCGCCACGTTTATGATGGTTTCATTAAAAAACGACTCACTTTGAGGTACACTCAAAGAAATGCTATCTTGACCAATCAGCGGAAAGCAAAATTCCTTACCGTTGAATAAAGCCACAAGAAGTTGTTTGCTCTTAATTGTTGCAAGCAGTGAAAAGCCTATTATTCACCGATGCATAACCCCAGAAACATATGACGTCTATAGAATAACCCTATAATTTTACCATATCCAGTGAACAACCCATAACAGTAACATGTTTACATTTTTAAATTTATTCATAATTACACCTTATGTAAGTAACCCGCATTCTGATTGGTTAATAGCCATTGCATTTTTTTGGCAAATACCCCTTCATGGTTGTATTTGTTCCAGAGATATATGTGCGCTTCAATGAAAGAGACATTCGGTGTAATATAACAGATAGATCATGGACGTTGGGGTATATGCCAAAAATACAAGTCTTTGGTCTAAATTTCACTGCCCTGCGACTTGTATTTTCGGCAAATACCCCTCCTTATCATGATTTATCTGTTCAAAATTTGAAAAAGGCAATAATATTTCTAATGTTTGTTTGCTATAATAAAACAGTAACGGGTCATGAATCGGTGAATATCCCAAATAATTATCCCTTACATAAAAAAGAATCAAATCCATTGTTTGAGATATTGTCCCATGATATGAAATAATCTGGGGATTTTCGCTGTAAATTGTTGCGAGCGGTGAATAACCCTTTTAGACACAGTTGAATAACCAAAGGATTACCAAAGACCGTTGAATGATCCTATTATTCTGTTAAATCATCCTAGAAAGTAACATCAATGGGATAACCCTATTATTCACTGATGAATAACCCGCAGAAAGTTACGACGTCTATGGAATACTTGTTTAACTTAGCCATGTCCAATGAACAACCCAGAGGAGTAACATTTAGCATTTTGAAGTTTTATGGGTGTATTATGTTTAAAATCTAAAAACTTCAATAATCTTTCTAATGTTTGTTTGGTATAATAAAACAGTTATTGCGATAAAATCGGTGAATATCCCAAAGTCGGGCGAAAGTCCTCGGGGAATGCTCTAAGTGCAGTTGACAATTTCGGATATTCTTCTCTTCCGAGGACGGTAATTCTATATTATTATACCATACAAAATAAAGAATCAATTCTATTGATTAAGACATAGTCACATGATATGAAATAATTTGGATATTTTTGCACAAAGTTGTTGCTAGCAATGAATAACCTATTATTTACCGGTGAATAAACCCTGAAAATTACAACGTCCATGGAATAACCCTATTATTCACCTATGAATAACCCCTGAAAATTACAATGTCCATGGAATAACCCTATTATTCACCGGTGAATAACCCCGAAAAGTGGAATAATATTTCCAATGTTTGTTCAGTATAATATTTGAAATCGGTGAATATCCCAAATTGTAAACCATAAGTGCAGTTGAAAATTTGGGATAGTCACCTCTTTCGAGGGCCATAACTGTTTATTGTCAACTGCACTGATGTTAAATCCGTAAGGCTAAAACCCCAAGGTCAAAGCAGGTGAATGTCATTTGAAAGTCAAATGGTCCCAAATATTCATCATTGTTTTTTTGTTTTTTGTTGTTTGTTTGTTTGTTTGCTTTTTTTTGGGGGGGGGGGGGGCTTTCCACCCTATAGGATCACTGTACCCGATTAAATGATTGTTGGTCAAATGGCGCATTGTTGGTGTGCAATAAACAAGATATGCATGGATAAACTTCATCTTTAACTGCAGAAAAACATACTACCAGAACTTTTTTCCGTTTATTTTTTTCTAAAATAGCTTCATTATCATGTGACCTTTAAACTTAAGCTTTCTTGTGCTGGAATGATGAGAGTAAATGGATATTAATTAAAATATTGTCAGTCACGGCCTAATTTCTTAATAATTACAATTTCTCGTGGTAAATTCAAACATTCTTCTGTGTTTTTTTTCACAGAAGAATGGATCAAAAGATGACATATGTTATCCCAAGCTGTCACGAACAGAAATTAAATGTACGATGTAGGGCATAGCATTGCGGTAGATTTTTGTAACTGTCCGCAGAGTTTTTCTGTAGGTCACTTTTTTCGGATTGTTGGAGTGCAACACTTTTTACTGTACGCATTGCTGTAGTGAAACTATACGCATAGTTGGACTCAGTGTATTACGAAATCGGTTGATTTATTCGTCATAATTGTGAAAAGATGGATTTTTCTTTTCATCATTTTCAATTAAAAGACACCCAGAGTCAATCGCTATGCAAACATATTCGACTTTTAGATTGCGTTAATGTGTTTGGTTCTCACTTACTGTACATTCTATTTGTTAGAGGAAATAGCCGCTTATATCATCCTTAAAACCAAACTCCATTAGGTTATGTGTCCTCGCTAGATTCAGTTGACTGGAAAATAGTACTTCACTTTTCCATCATTTTTTGAATCATAGTATTCCATTTTATTTGAATATTTGAATATATACTACTGATAAGATCACCCTACAGGATTACTGTACCCGATAAAATGATTGCTGGTCAGGTGGCGCATTGTTGGTGTGCAATAAACAAGATATGAAATAAAGGTGATAACACGAAACATCTTCAATGGCTGAAAATTACAGTCACATCCCACAATCTGCCAGGAAACTACACAGGAAAAACACAAACAAGACAAAGGACAAACGTAAACAACAAACAACAACAAATGCATGAATGAACTTCAACTTCAACTGCTGAAAATACATAGTTATCAGAATTTTTTTTCTGAATTCCCCAAAATTACTTCAATATCACATGTCCTTTAAGCTTACGCTTTCTCGTGCAGGAATAATGACTGCAAATGGATATAAATGCAGATATTGTTATTCACGACCTAATTTCTTTATAAATTTACCCGTTCTTGTCGTAATTTCAAACGTTTTACAGTGTTTAATAAACAATAAAAAACAACAATAAAAGGGTTGTTCCTTTTCTTGTTTTTTTACCATGTATTTGTAGAGACTTTGTCTCATGTGCATTTACTCCATATCTTTTTATTCACCATTTACGACTGTAGTTTGTCTCTCCTGCAGTGTGGAGTCCGTAAAACGATTCCCCGTGCGAGAGATGTATGCTCTCTATATTTTTCAGTTATGGTGTACTTGTGCGTGAGAGAATTTCTCATATGGATATACCATTGATAATTTCAAATTTTGGCAATTATTGTTGTAATTTTCGAAATGTAATCTTGACCACCTGTTTTAAGTGCCCACATCTCACTATTTTATAACGCCAAGTTTTCTTACATTCGACTTGATGAGTGCCCCGTGTTTATCTATATGTTGTAGTTGTCCACTAGCTTAAGACACTAGTGCTTTTGTCGGGCAAAGGATGACAGTGATTGTAAGAGCACTTTGCCAGTTTAATTGATGTTTGTTGACAATCCCGCACCCATGACCAAGAAAGACATGGATGTAGCGTTGCTCGACAATTAGCAAAGAATTCCGCTTAAACCGGTGCTAGGGGCCGTCTTGAACTTACTATGAGGTATGAGCAAAGCTCATTGTTGAAGGCCTCATGGTGACTTCAAGATGAAGAACAACAATAAAAGCGTTGTTCCTTTGCTTGTTTTTTTTATCATGTATTTGTAGAGACTTTGTCTCATGTGCATTTACTCTATATCCTTTTATTCACCATTTACCTTAGAAGACTCTATCTAAAGATAGCATATGAGGATTCCAAAGTGCCATTAACAGGACTTGAATATAAGGTTTGGGGTGTAGCACTGGAAGCGATTTTTGTAGCTGTACGCAGAGTTTTACTGTAGGTCATACTTTTAGTGCAACACTTTTTTCACTATTCGCATGAATGTAGTGAAGCTATACGCATAGTTGGTCTAAAAGTATTACGGAAATGGTTGTTTTCTGCTTCAAAATGGAAAAAAGAATACTAGATTTTTTCTTTATTTTTTTTCAATTCGAGGATCTACAGAGTCAAAATATAGTCATTTTAATCTCGATGAAAAGGTTACATTATCATTTTTTACCCCCGTCACTGACAGTGAAAGATAGATTCGGAGCTGCTCGATTCCGTCGTCAGTCGGGATTAACAGTTTTGTCGAAGTAAACAGTTTTGTGTAATCTGAAAATACAAAAGTGCCCCCCAAGTTGCATAATAGTAAATTTTACTAAGTTGCACACGTGTTCAAGGGAGTAACTTTTCATCAATAGCATCAGAATAAAATATATGAAGAGCCATAATCCAAAAATAGTCGGAAAGAAGTATTCATTACCGAAAATATCGAAATAGGAGACCAAATCCAGTACAAAGGACATCCACCGTGTGTAATACACGGAATGAAACTTTTGTAGTTTTAAGTTAAGATAAAAACAATTAAATTTCCATAAAAACGCGAATTAGAATTTTCATAACAGTCAAGTCTGACTAATAGACTTGTGAATCTCTTCCGAGACCTCTGGTCCAACCACAGTGACATCGACTCGAGTTGTTTCAAAATACACAAAAGCATAAAAAATAGTATTTTGCATAATTGTTTTGAACATATAAATTTGATTTGAAATGGACTATGTTTAGAGGATTTCGATGGGGGATACTGCGTAGAAAAATAATTTAGAAAAATTATTTATTAACATATTATTCTCTGGCAGAATATTTATTTCTGCCATGTCACATCATTGTTTTAGATGTATTACCCCCCCCCCCCAAAAAAAATCAAAACAAATAGTCGGCCCCTTATGTCGGTCCTAAATTTTTAAAAAAAACTAGATGTTGTCGGAAACGACAGCTATCCCCGCACTCCCTGTTTGACACAGAAAGCAGTTGTTATACACCCTTGGCATATTTTTTCATTATTTTTTAAATCTACCTATTGATAATCATTATTGTTACTAAAAGTATCCTAGGATATATGGTTGCTAGGTAGAATTCCAAAAAAAGTGGTCTTTGAGACTTTCAGGAAATTTACCAAAATTGGAATCAATATTTTTGAAATCCAGTTGATGAAAATGTTTTTCCTAAACTAAATAAACAATTTAAGTATGGTTGCTAGGTAGAATTCCCCCCAAAAAAGTGGTCTTTGAGACTTTCAGGAAATTTACCAAAATTGGAATCAAATATTTTTGAAATCCAATTTATGAAAATGTTCGTCCTAAACTACACAAACATTTCAAGTATGGTTGCTAAGTAGAATTCTCAAAAATAAGTGGTCTTTGAGACTTTCAGGAAATTTACCAAAATTGGAATCAAATATTTTTGAAATCCAATTGATGAAAATGTTCATCCTAAACTACACAAACATTTTAAGTATGGTTGCTATGTAGAATTCCCAAAAATAAGTGGTCTTTGAGACTTTCAGGAAATTTACCAAAATTGGAACCGCCTTTCAGAATCCTAAGTTATCAGAATTTTGTTTTTTACCAAACACTTGTCAGAATATAAGATAATATGCCAAAATTAAAAAAAAATATGTGTCTTTGACATTTTCAGGAAATTTACCAAATTTGGAACCGGAACCAAAATTCCAAAAGCTTATTGCAAATCTATAGACTATATGCAACAATTCTGCATAAAGATTTGATCCCTAAATCCAAAAATGTAGGAGGAGTTTGTGTCACATGCCACATGTGTCTAATCCACATCTTTGGGTCTTTGCTAAAATTGACATCATAGGGCCTCTTGTTTGCACCAAGACCAATATAAAAAATCCGAAAGCTTATTGCGCATCTACAGACTATATGCAACAATTCTATTACAAAATTAAATCCCTAAATCCAAAAATGTAGGAGGAGTTTGTGTCACATGCCACATGTGTAAAAATTGACATCATGGGGCCTCTTGTTTGCACCAAGACCAATATCGAAAATCCGAAAGCTTATTGCGCATCTGCAGACTACATATGTATATGCAACAATTCTACAACAAAATTAAATCCCTAAATCCAAAAATGTAGGAGGAGTTTGAGTCACAAGAAAAGTGTGACGGACGGACGGACGGACAGACGGACGGACGGACGGACGGAGGGTATAACATTATCCCCGAACTTTCTTCGAAAGTGCGGGGATAAAAACCTGACCTATTCTTTTCATTCAATTTAGGTCCTGGTCGGAAAAACAAGATTGCCGCTGGTGACAATTCAATAAATGGGTAAAGATTTTCAGGTCCTCACATTTTTGTTATCAAATGAAACTTGGCAGGTGCAAATATATTTAAGCAGAAAGCTATATTATGCGTGAAGTTTGTTCCGATAGTACTGGGTAATTTTTAGAATATCCTAAAATGTTTGCCAAAATCGTGTAAGGTGTCTCTGGTACATGTAAGTAAATTGAAATATACCACACTTGTATGATTTCTGACTTATCAACAGTCAGACATGGCTGTAAATAGCCCTTTGTGTCAATTTAAAACAGTGTTTTAGAAGATGGTACCTTTCCCGAAATGTCATAAATTTTTTCCGCAATTTTTGCGTTTCCCGAGCAGTAAATATTTTACAAAGACTCTTATTAAGAGGTCAATTTTCCGATTTCACAGGCTCCTTTTTCAGTGGTTCCTGCTTCACAATCGATATGTTTTTCCGTCTTTAAGTGCACTTTTTTGCCACGATCCCGTTTCCCGCCTACTTAAAATGCCCACCCCACAATAAAACAGCGTTCGAGAAATATCTACATATCACACACAACATGTGTATATCTAATGAACCTATTCAGCTGGCGTTGGTCTAGCTAATGCAAAACTTATCAATAACAGGTTGGCGAAATTAGTGAAATTTTGGGCATTTTCAAAATTTTCCGACGCAAGCGAACGTGTTTCAATCGTGTTTGTAACGTGTTTAGAATTATGTAACGCACATCAGAGCGTGCGAAAATATTTAACACGTCGGCATACGTTGGCGCGATGCGTTAAAGTATGACGGACATAAGCTAAATGATGTTCCAGCNAAAAAAAAAAAAAAAGGAAAAAAAAAAAAAAACATTTTGTGAATTAGAACGCAGAGGAAATGACACGAATGCAATAGTAACCACCATAAAAATCATAAGGGCACAATATATATGGTATCTGCATCCGTCAATAAGTAAATATGCAAACGCGTCAGTCAATCTTTTTACGTACATGTATATATTACATGTGCATGTAACTACTTGATGGACATTCGCCTAAATGGAAAATACAGGGATACAGAGATGAACACTGATTCCCGCCATGGGTCAAGTGAATTCAATATCTTGTTTGCATTGTTACAAATAAATAATTTCAATATGCTGTAAATATGTTCTGAATTAAATAAAAAGGCTTAATCCTCGGTAATGAACGAAAAATTGAAATAACCACCTTTAGTAGACTAATAGGTAGTAAAAGTATGACATACATTGTATTTAAATAAATTTATCACTTTTAATAAGTAAAAAAATATATTGGTAAAGTAAAATATCACTGCACAACAACCATGCGTACTGTTTCACTCCAACAATGTAACAGAAGTGACTTACAGAATTTCTTTGCGTACAGTGGAAAAATCGTTCTGTTGGTTGCAATTTGGGTTATTTTCAAACGTCCTTTTCACAAAAGAGAAAGAATACACTGTTTCACTACTGAAGTACATTTAAAATCATAAAAACGCGGTTAAAGTCTTCAAATAAGGCTCAAAAGTAGTCAAATCAATCAAAAAATTGACAGCCTTTTAGAATATCCCTTTTTACACCACGCAATGCTATCATTACTGACAATTTAAAAAAGGAAAACACATCTAGATACTAAAATGCAATAATTTCTCGAAATATCAACTCCAATTGGTGCTTAAAAAAGGTACCTCATTTCGAAGTAAAGATGCAGTTCATTCATGCATATCTTGTTCATTGCACACCAACAATGCGCCAGTTGACCAACAATCATTTTATGGGGTACAGTGATCCTATAGGGTGCTTTCTATCATTTAAAGATTTTATTCACGACACATATATTTCATATGCCACAATGTCCAACCTGTAACGCTGGTACCCGGTAGTAACGTCGGTACCAAGCTATAATTCTAATGCAACATTTACATAACGAAGGTTTTGATTGGTCAAAACTGACCGTCAATTCCACCATGTACACACCTGGGACAAAGTAGGTTCCCTGTTTAGTCTGGTTCTTAATATTGTAACAAATTCACGATTTAAAAATAGAACATGAAATTAATTTGTTGCATTAGAATCGCAATAACGGTACATTAATTGAATACCCGAAGGCGTCAATCTTGATTTGACGGTCAAAATATCCGTTTATAGGCTCCGCTACGCGTCGCCTATAAACTGCATTTTGACCGTCAAATCTACGATTGACGCCCTCGGGTATTCAAGTAATGTACTGTTATTGCTTAAATAACGCTGATATATAAACAGATCTTTTACACAATTCTGGTGACACAGGTTAGAAATTTGTATATGATATTTTAGTTCTTGAGTTTTTGGTCTAGAATATCAATATTTTATACCGATAAAGGCTCCCCAGCCACCAGAACGTAGTTTTCTTAATCCAATCTCAATCTTAAACCTTGATCAACCAAGTAAAAATATTCAAGTTTTCATTGAATTCCAGATAGCACTTTTACATTCTTGTAGTAATAAGTGTGAAGCTAGCCCACAATAACAGCCGACAATAACCGCTAAGCCCACAATAAGAAAAGTTTCTTTGAAATTTGTATACAGATCAATTAAAATGATAAAAGAATAAAGATTTTAATTAAAATAAGGGTAGATATGTGTTCTATTGATTCTTAATTAAACCAGTTGATATGGTGCTCTCTTGGAGGTCCGCGCTATCACCCGTTCTATTCATAATTACAAATTTTATATCTTAAGTTGTACGTTGCATTCGACAGGACAGATTATTTTTTAAAAATTGAATAATGTACAAAATTACTAAGATTGATTTACCAAATTTTTACTTTGTTGTCTTCTTTTGAAGGTCAACTGTCCAAATACAAAGAAAGGAACACACATAAATTTATCAAAGAAGTTAAAAATACGCAAACTATTCGCTCTCACAAAATGTTCAATTTAACTAAAATCACTACTTTCTGATTTTCAGAGAGGAGGTGGGGGGGATTTTGCAATGGGGACAGTGAAAAAAAAAATAGTCTAATCCTACTTGACATGGAAATAAATAATTCAATTTTGATTTGTAGAATAAAATTTTTATTGAAAATACAAAAAAAAATATTTTGAGGGGTATTTGGTGAAAATAAAATAATTTGTTCAAGATTTTCATAAAAATCGTTTTCTAAGCAAAATCACCCCAAGCCCAATCCTCTGTAAATCAAATGGCGGTCCTAAAAATTACCCGTAGGGCACGGAAATGGTGCTATACAAAATAGTACAAATAATGAACATAATATGCAGTATCTTAATTGCATGTAATGCAAGGCTGCTATTTATTTCATATAATAAGACTAAAATCCATAAAATCAAACATTCCAGCCAGATAAATCTATTTTATATTAGGATGTTGATATATTATATACTATTGGCCATTAAGAGGAGATAATGAGAAGAAAAGCCAAAATAAGTGATTCTCATCTGGAGGGATTTTGTGTGATTTTTTTAGTGAAAACGGCAATTTGGACCAAATTTTGTAATGTGGGCTGGACCTTTCTAGGGGCTTCGGAAAGTTAAGCCTTATACGGCAGGTAGGTACATGTTATAGCTTTTGTTTGAGCCGTAGCGTATGATCCCTAGACGCGTACGAAAATTTTGGGACCGAATTCACGGAGGGTACCCTAGGTTCGCATAGTGAAAACGGCAATTTGGACCAACTTTGGTAATGTGGGCTGGACCTTTCTATGAAATTCGCAAAATTGGGCCTTATAGGGCAGGTAGGTACATGTAATAGCTTTCATTTAAGCTATATTGTATGATCCCTAGATCCATACGAAAAATTCGGACGCTGTTCCATAGAGGGTACCCTACGTCGAAAAATGCTGATTTGGACCAACTTGGCTAATGTGAGCTGGACTTTACTAGAGGCTTCGCAAAGTCGGCCATTATATGGCGGGTACATGTACGTACATGTAATAGCTTTCGTTTGAGCCATAGCGTATGATCCCCAGACCCGTACAAAAATTTTGGGACCGAATTTACAGTGGGATACCCTAGGTTCGTATAATGAAAACGGCAATTTGGACTGACTAACTTTTGTAGCTTGGCTGGGCCTATCTAGGGGTTTTGCAATGTTAGGCCTTATAGGGCAGGTAGGTACATATGATAGCTTTCATTTGAGCTATAGCGTATGAACCCTAGACCCGTACGAAAAATTCAGACGCTGTTTCATAGAGGGTACCCTACGTCGAAAAATACCGATTTGGACCAACTTGGCTAATGTATTTTTCGACGTAGGGTACCCTCTATGAAACAGCGTCTGAATTTTTCGTACGGGTCTAGGGATCATACGCTATATATCAAATGAAAGCTATTACATGTACCTACCTGCCCTATAAGGCACAACTTTTCGAATCCCCTAGAAAGGTCCAGGCCACATTACCAAAGTTGGTCCAAATTGTCGTTCTCACAATACGAACCTAGGGTACCCTCCGTAAATTCGATTCCAAAATTTTCGTACAGGTCCAGGGATCATACGCTATAGCTAAAACGAAAGCTATTACATTTACCTACCTGTCATATAATGGTCGACTTTGCGAATCCTCTAGCAAGGTCCAGCCCACATTAGCCAAGTTGGTCCAAATCGGTATTTTTCGACGTAAGGTACCCCCTATTGAACAACGTCCGAATTTTTCGTACGGGTCTAGAGATTATACGCTATAGCTCAAGTGAAAGCTATAACATGTACCTGCCTGCCCTATAAGGCCCAACTTTGCAAAGCCCCTAGAAAGGTCCAGTTCACATTACCAAAGTTGGTCCAAATTACCGTTTTCACTCTACGAACCTAGGGTACCCTCCGTAAATTCGGTTCCAAAATTTTCGTACCGGTCTAAGGATCATACGCTATTACTCAAACGAAAAATATTACTTGTACCTACCTGCCATATAATGGCCGACTTTGCGAATCCTCTATCAAGGTCCAGCCCACATTAGCCAAGTTGGTCCAAATCGGTATTTTTCGACGTAGGGTATCCTCTTTTGAATTTGTACGGATCTAGGGAGCATATGCTACATGTATAGCTCAAATGAAAGCTTTTACATGTACCTACCTGCCCTATAAGGCGAAACTTTGCGAAGCCCCTAAAAAGGTCCAGCCCACATTACCAAAGTTTGTCAAAATTGCCGTTTTCACTAAAAAATCACCAAAAATCCCTCCAGATGAGCATCACTACTTTTGGCTTTTCTTTTCATTATCTCTCCTTAATGGCCATTAGTATATAATATATCAATACTCTAATACAAAATAGATTTATCTGGCTGGAATGTTTGATTTTATGGATTTTAGTCCTTTGATTATTTGAAATAAATAGCAGCCTTGCATTACATGCAATTAAGATACTGATTTTATGAAAGTTATTTATTTTCATCAAATATCCCTAATTTTTTTTTCTCAATAAAAAATTTATTCTACAAATCAAAATTGAATTATTTATTTTCATGTCAAGTAGGATTAGACTAATTTTTTTCACTGTCCCCATTACAAAATCACCCCACCTCCTTTCTGAAAATCAAAAAGTAGTGATTTAAGTTAAACTGAACATTTTGTGAGAGCGTATAGTTTGCGTAATTTTAACTTCTGTGTGTTAAATTTATGTGTGTTCCTTTCTTTGTATTTGGACAGTTGACCTTCAAAAGAAGACGACAACAAAGTAAAAATTTTGTAAATCCATCTTAGTAATTTTGTACATTATTTAATTTTTTCAAAATAATCTGTCCTGTCGAATGCAATGTAGACACCTTAAGACATAAAATTCTTAATTATAAATAGAACGGGTGATAGTGCGGACCTCCAAGAGAGCACCATATCAGCTGGTTTAATTAAGAATCGATAGAACACATATCTACCCTTATTTTAATTAAAATCTTTAATCTTTTAACATTTTTATTGATCTGTATACAAATTTCCAAGTAACTGACCGAACGCATCCTTTCTTATTGTGGGCTGGCTTATTGTCGGCTAGCAGTTATTGTCGGCTAGCAGTTATTGTCGGCTGTAATTGTGGGCTAGCTTCACACTAGTCTTGTAGTAATAGCGCCTGAATAAGATGCGCCATTCTCTTTAAATACAAGATATTCATAAAATCACAGAACGTGTTTTCTTTCTACTTGATAGAAATAATAGTCAATATGAATACCTGCGCCTTCGACTCATTGGTTAATATTGAACTGGGTGCTAATATATGATCGTCCGAAATGAAAAATAACAATAATCTAAAATCAAATCATATGAACATTGTTAAAAACATATATATATATATATATATATATATATATATATATATATATATATAT